>OMLB01056610.1:3216-16964 GCA_900302555.1 Myripristis jacobus
TGTTCAGTGACACTTGGCTGGTTATTTAGTTGCCCTCAAACAACAAGCGCCCATATCTACACCATTGTTTCCAGAGATTAGTTGTGTTCAACAGTAGTTGAGCACAACCACATTTCCTTGATCGATCAAATCGATCAAATTAAATCAAACATATCTATCTATCTATCTATCTATCTATCTATCTATCTATCTATCTATCTATCTATCTATCTATCTATCTATCTATCTATCTATCTACATAGATAGATAGATGATAGATATAGATAAAGATATATACACACCAACCTTTGGCCAACCTTGGTCTTAGTGATTAGTGAGAGAGAGAAAGAAATAGAGAGAGGGATACAAAGATAAACCACATGTATTATGTGTGTGTGAATGAGTGCATGGATGCATACTTGTGTGTCAGTGTTTATGTGTGTGCTTCCAGTCTATCTGACTGGTGGTCTGGTGGCCCCCGGTAGGGTATGTGTGCTAAATGGGTGAGGAAAGCTTTGGCCCCTGCTCTCCATCAAAGACAGCATTGACTAAAACCATGAGAGCATCTCTGCAGCCAGCCAGCCTTGGACAGCTGACAATGGGCTCGAGCACAGAGAACTAGCTAGGCGTAGTCAACAACCACTGGGGGAAAATGCTTCACAGCTGGTGGAACGTGTGTGAACCCAGACTTCACTCACGGGGACCAGTAACTCTACTCTTGATTGATCACATGCAAATCGCTTGAGTTTGTCATATGACTCTTCTAATTAATTTCCACAGCGCCGCATGCATCAACATGTGCATTTTATTTTTGTGCGCTTATATATATGTGTGTGTGTGTGTGAAGGGGTACAGCAGAGCAGAGGATTGGCTCCGAATCTTGGGGTAATTAATCTCACTCAGTGAAGAGGTGCATGTTGGGACTGAGGCAGTGCATAGCCCACCGCTCCTTGCTCGTTAACCCTAACTACCTAAGGCCAGCCTCTGGAGATTAACCCGGGACCGCCCATGGTCAGAAGTGGTCAAATGTGCTTGACGAATGCTCACTCAGTCTACCATGAAGCGCATTCTTTATCCAGCGGCAATGATTCGCATTAATGTTGCAAAACACTCGTAGGACCTGACTCACTTTGTGACGCATCTGGCAAACAGTAGCCAAACATGCAAGCACACACACACTCCAGTGACACACACATAGGAGTAGATATACATAGTGGCCTAGACTCATGAAAACCTAGTCTGCTGTGCCATTTACTAGCAATCCCAGGATGCATCTCTTTGACACAGTGACACACAGAAAATCCAGTGCTGTGACTCATCCCCCTTTAATGTGTGTGTGTGTGTGTGTTTCCCGTACCAATACTAGTCCTGTTTGTTATGGTGACCAGATTAAAACTCCCGTGAACCATGATGTGCTTGGCAGATTTTTGCTGATTTTTTTGTTAAGAAACACACCTGCACTTCTGGTGATAAATCTACAGTTGCTTTATTGTTTTGCAAAAAAAAAAAAAAAGTTTCTGGCTGATGTGATGCGCTAATTTGAAGTTGGCGTCAGTAAAACTACAGAGAAAGAGATCAAGAGAGAATGAGAGTGATAGTGATGCATCTGTGCACAAATGTTGCTTGTGCTTTTGAATAATGCAGACTTTGTATGTGCTAATGTTCTGAACAGTATCTCTCTTTGCCATTCATTGCTATGTGTGACCCCGATGTCAGACCTGCACCATAATATCAGTCAGCTTATGTTTCCCCTGCAGAATAGCTTCCCTGGTTACTCTGTATGTAAGAGGCTGTTGAAGTATATGAATTATGTAGTGTTTCATAGAACGGAGGATGGTACACATCCGTAAATATTCTCAGAACATCGGGGCTATGATCTCGATATAGTCGAAGGGTATTTTTTGACCTGGTGAATTCTCATCGAATATTCAGCAGTTACCGTATTGTTCATGTAATATTGATCAAAACTCACAATGAGCCTTGTAATGTGGATGACAGAGTAAGGCAGATTTTCTGCTTGTACTACAAAACAGGATTTAACACTCAATACTCAGTTAAATTGCTTGTTACAACTGACTTATCACGATTACAATAGTGTGTATTTTTAAAATGCAGTGAATCCCATCGTAGTCATCGCAGCAGAGTGACTACAAGGGAACAGTGAGATGTTTCATAACAGGTTTTTTCAGAAGCACATTTTCACTGTCTGTGTTTTTTGCCTGTGGGGGCACAGAGACACTTCTAGTAAATGCTTAAAAAGATGTGCTTTACCTAAGACCACAGAGCAGGCTGCCTTCAAATTGGATTAAATCCCTAAATCACATGATCAATCATCCACAGCTTGCTGTGCCAAGATGGCGGAGCGCACAGCTTTCCTCCTCTGTCTTAAGATGGCACAACTGCATTCTGTAGCAACAGTAGCACTGCTGCTCTGTCATTCCATCCTCAGAATTGGAAATCAAGACTCTTCTTGGCTATAGGTTCTGCTTATAATGGTCTCTTCTGTGTGTCCTGTGGAAGAAAGCCTCAAGAGATAAGGAACAGAAATAGGAGAATAATTTTGACTAACAGTCATGCACATAGTGCATTGGCACACACACATACACACCACATGCACACAGCAGAGGGAGTGCACTAGGAACAAATAGTGTGAGGTGATAATTGAATTTGGGAAACATTAGGGGAGGGAGGAAAGGGAAATGGCTATCCTGGGAGATACAGTCCCACAACAATGGCAACAGACAGTAAATTCCTCTGCTCTTCCTTTGGGGTGCATCAGCAGGCAGCGCTAGGCCATGGCCCTCATTTTGTGGTAAAAAGCAGCAGGCAAATGGCTTGTGTGAGAGATAATGTGAGTGTGATGATGTGTGCACGTGCTTCATGCACCGCTGAAGCGTGGATATCACGCCATGCCGCTGTGTGCTCCTCCTCAAACACACCTGCTCCCGGTGCCTCGGAGAAATTAGTTTGGCCGCAGTTAACCGCAGCTCCCCTTACCAGTAACACCAGAATGCCATGCTACAGTTAGATGATATACACACTTGAACATATTATCTCAGCTCTTACAACTGCATTAACCTTTCATTACCTCTTAAATGGGCAGCATTGTTATTTATTTTTTCTCTAATTGACATTTGTTTTTACCAAGCACGCCTTGGAACTGCTGATGATTTTAGTTTATATAGACATAGTGTCATTAGACCTTTCAGCTTTGATGGTGGTGAAATATTCCCCTGTTTGCATTCCTGAGAGAGGGACATTTAAATCTATGGCAGCTCAGCTTCATAATAATTACCTGTTTCTCCCACGTTGCCCTGGAAACAACAGAGGCAAGTAGGGTGTCATTGCAGACCCCTGCATTCTTCAGAAAAAAGCTTTTGGGCAGCATCGGCCAGCCGACATAAAAGGTGGCTGGTATATTATTTAAACATAGACTGTGCTCCCTCTGAGAAGGACAAAATAATGACAGGACCTTTTAGAGCAGAGTAATGCAAGTTTAAAAATGGCTTGACTCTCCACTTACTGACTGTGACTTCTTAAATAACTGCATCTTTAATGGGCACTAAACAGCGGCAGTGGAGAGAACATACTCACACATATTCACATGCGCCTTAAGGGCATTTCCCCAATCAGGCCATCAACAAGCTCTCTGTCCTGGAGCCTCGACAGAAAAGCCAATCTGACCTCTGTGGCTCTCTTGTTCTTAGAGGTTGCTTTCTTTCAGTGTTTTTGTGTAGTGGCTACAACTTCTTTGGAGTGAGAATACAAGGGATGGAGGGGGAGTGGAGAGAGGAGAAGTGAGGGGAGACGAGGTGTGCTGGTGGTTTCATGGAGGGGGGCACACAATGGCCCTCTGTGTGTGCAGGATGGGAGGCTGGTGATGTCATAGCTGGCAGGGCCCAGGCGTGACATGCTTGAGCCACACAGGAGCGTTGTTGACATTGTTCTGTTGGATCAGACTGTGACGACGAACACACCTCTCCGTCCTCCAGCTGGAGACACACAGCGTGCCGCGCTGCAAAAAAGATCCATCTTCACGACACATTTAATCGACTTGCCGCGTCTTAATAAAATAAGTGAAAAAACCTCTGTGTGGCGATATAAATTTGCTTATTTCCAGTGTAAATCAACGGTCAATAACTTTGTTAACTGTCTTGATGGAAGTGGTGTGATTATCTCAAAACATTGTCACTTGTTTTCAGAAACTCATGTGAAATTGCATTGGATACAAGTCAAATTAGCTCTCCCAGTTGGCAGATTATTTCAGTTGCTTTAACAAGAATAAGATTTTCTGAGTCAATACCAGATTAAATGACTTGTTAGATATACATTTTTGAAGTGCACTCAGCCAGTCTGAAACCGTCTATCCTATAGCTAGAGATAAGAGCCAGTTAACCATCCACTCTCTATCATACAGCAGCAGGTCGAATAAAGGAGCACCATGCCAGGAACGGGGCTGATGATGGCCGGGGAGGTTAGGGATGTTTTGGCAAAGGTCTTGGGGTTTTGTAGGTCTTGGCTTTCACAAACTTGGGCGTTTGGTTTGGGACAGAGTCATCCACTAGTTTTTGGGGTACGGCATTAAAGAGTAAGTAAATACATTGTTGCCACAGTGGTGCTAATTATACTGTCACTCTGTCACACTCTCTCTCCCACTTGCCCTTGCTGGGTGTGTGCGTTTGTGCGTGCGCATGAGCTCAGTGAAATCCCCAATGTTCCCCCTGGTTTACATTGTTTTCTACCTCTGTCATTTAAGCTGCAAAGATCTCCGTTATGTTTCTCCTTTAATTCTGGGACCAGTTTGCAGTAATGGTTGTAGGATGTGTTTGTGTTTAAATGGATGCACAATCATAAAGAATGAGGACTCCAAATATCTGCACTGACCTCTAGAGGATTTGGACCATTGAGACTACAGAATGTTGTCTATTGTTGGTGATTTGTGTGTGCACACAGAGCCATAAACTCACTGTAGGTTTACAACTGCAGCCAGAAACCCACATTTTTCTAGCACTGACGAGCTTATCGGCAAGCGTTTTTAAAGGCCTTTTAGCCGAACAAAGAGGCACCAATCCTTCAGCTGTGGCATTTGCCAGAATGTTATTGGCAGAGAGGTGTTTTTCGACTGAACGTCGTTTCCTAGAAGAATGTCCTAGAGGAGCAGAGAAAGGCTTCTTTTCAGAGCGGGCCTCGCGAGTGTCGTGTAAACACACACGGAGAGAGGCTCCTTTCATTAGCTATGCTAATCTGCAGTGCACGTGACTTGCCACAGGCTCCAGGGACCCTCCTGGCTCCCTGCTCTGTGTCAGCCACAGTCTCTGAAGGCCAGGGTCCCTTCTTTTACTTTCTGGTCCGCTGGGTAAATTTGCTTTGAGTTTCCATTTTCCCATAC
The DNA here is from genome assembly GCA_900302555.1 of Myripristis jacobus. Classification (NCBI taxonomy): domain Eukaryota; kingdom Metazoa; phylum Chordata; class Actinopteri; order Holocentriformes; family Holocentridae; genus Myripristis; species Myripristis jacobus. Next base: position 8,585 of record OMLB01056610.1, read on the forward strand.
AGTTTGATTCAAAAGAATGTGCATCTGACCCTGGGTGAACCCGCTCTTCTCTTCCCATTGCTTTACACCGTTAAGTTGTCTGGCTCCTCTGAGTCGCACTGCTACTCAGGCTGGCAGCTTTGATAGACTGAGAGCTTTGATCACCACCCTTGTCACCTTTTGCCCCATTGTTGCTGCGGTGCAAAAACAGTGTGTGCTCAAAATGTAACAAGGTGGTGTTTCCCTACTCATCCTCAGCCATGCACTATTTTACTGCTGCCAGACACCGCATTCAAGTTTTTATCTTATTACCTTGGGATGTCCTCGTTCGTTACGTGCGCTGTTTGTGAAGCCATCATTGGGATTTAATGTCTTTAACTTTAGATGACAGATTTTAAAAGCAATAGCCATCAGCTTACTAAATGGTTTCCTTGTTGAGTGTATTTTTTCATTTAAAATCAAATTTATACAGCGGCTCCAACTCCCATTTCAGAGGCTGGCCATTAGGGGGTAATTACTACATGTTAGAGTATATCGTTTACTCCTAGAGGATGAGTAGTAGAGAATGAGCCACCTTAATCAATTAATGTGATCTATGAGGCCCATGGAGGGGATATGCAATATGGATGGATATTTGCTGTATCTATGAGAGTCACAAGGTGATAATTTGAAATTCCCTTCAACCAAGGTCTCCTCAATTTTTAATGAAGGCGGCGATTAAAAATGGTGTTTCTTACACATGTAATTATGTCTTTATTGATTCGTCAGCATCTCAGTGAATGGTATCTCAAGAAATATATCCCTGCTATGATAACCTGTCTCAGCTGCAATCACGAGAGAAAATCATTAAAAGAAAGACCCCCAGGGGAACGTAGAAAATGGTATTTTGAAGTGTATGTCCAAGTGTGTGTGTGTGTGTGTGTGTGTTTTTGTGTGTGTGTGTGTGCTCGTGTTCGGCGGTGCTTGGGTTGTTACAGAATATCTCTCCACACTGACACTCATTCTTGTCAGTGGGGACAAGGGGCTACTTTATCTTCTTTACAAACAGTGACTGATAGCTGGCTCTCTCTTTCTCCTGCCTTCCCTCCTCTACCTCGTTCCCTCTGCCCTCATCTCTCCTCCTCTAGGCCGTGAGGACGGGGGGAAGATGAGACCTCCCAGCCCTCTGCTGATCCTGCTGTACGTCACGCTGTCCCAGAGTCTGAAGGTGGTCTCCAAGAGAGGCTCAGGTACTTAGCGCTTTGTCTCCACAGCATTACTTCCTGTTTCCTGTGTGCATTGCGATTTGAAACCCGCACATGAACGTACTATACTTTTGTATGTTTTAATGAGTGAGCTTATGCACTGAGCTTATAGACTTCTTACTTTACAAAAGACAGTTCAAAGAGGCGAAGGGCAGATAATTGCATAGGATGCTCCTACATTTCTGTGTGAGTCATCCTCGCTGGGTAACTGTCTGATGAGCTGTTGAGATGCAATTGAGGCTTTTTGCCTTTGTCTCAGGTGAAGAGAGCATGATTACTGAAAAAGTATGCCTCCTAGCTAGAATTAGCTAGAATTCCTTCTATCTCGAGAGAGTGACAGCTACCAAATGATCCAATTCCTCAGTGTCTGGGTCACTAAGGGTTAATGTGAAACTCATTTTGTCTCTAAATGCCAGCAAATTGAGCATCAATTGTGAGCAAATGCAAAGGTCAAAAGAGAAAATGGAGAGAGAAAAGATTGAAGGTAGAAACTTTGTTCATGACAAGAATAGATATAGGGATGCAGGTAATCCGTTAAGGGGATGCGAAGATAGGCGGCCAGCGACAGAGACAAAACACACCGTATGTGTTAAACCACTGTTTTACACAGTCAGTGATCACCTCGCTCAATATACCGGGTTAGTTAAGCCTAATTGCCAGTTGGCAGGCAACATCATCTTAGCTAATATTTACATTAAAACAAGAGTGGGCCTTGTATTTCAGTTATCTTCTGACAAAATTCTTTGCTGGGCCAGAGGTAGGCTGTGTGTGTGTGTGTGTGTGTGTGTGTGTGTGTGTGCAGCGCATATTTACCTATTGCTTCATTTGTGTGTATGCACCTATGTGTGTGTGTGTGTGTGTGTAGAAGACATGAGCGGGCATGTCTGAGTTTTTAAAGCTTGACCTTTAGCTAAAGGTTTTATACTGAAGGAAGAACACTAGACAGACACAAAGGGCAGAAGGGCAACTTATCTATGAATAATGTGCTGCAGCAGGCCAGGAAGCCGGTCAGCGACACAGAATACAGACAAGCTTAGTTACAGAGCTGCTTTAACAGTCTAAAAACCGTGACCACCTGGAACAAACTTCGACCACATGTTTATCATAATTGGGACTGAGGGTCCATATCACTGTTTCCAGTGATAAAACATCTGAATAAGTGGATATGATTATCAAATGGATGACGTGATGGGAGGCCAGTATGTCAGGCCTCCACTGTCCTCTGGTCTGGTCCTCTAACTACTGACCTCCAGCTGCTAATAAACAACTGGAGTAGAGTACACTATTGATGAACATGTTATTCAATTATAGATTTCTTCAACAAGTCTTTTCATGTACTATAGAACAGAGGAAGTTGATGTTGTTCTTGAAAGGCTAAAGAATGACTTTAATTCCCCATTTACCTTGCCTTAACACATGATCTGTATATGGACATGTAGTCCAGACAAGGAAAACACACATTAATACAAGGTGTAAATGCATGCAGAACACATTGGGATTGTGACTGTGTGGAATGTGTTCTGGCATATTGATCTGATCTCAGCCAGGTGTTAATGCAATCCATACAGCTGGAGCACATTCAGGAGGTAAAACGTCACTCCGTCCCCTCTGTCCGTCACACTTTATTCCATGTATGAATTGATACGGTTAGTCTGGGCGTTAAATAGTTCAAGCGTCAACTCATCCATGTGTAGTTTATCTTTTTTTCTCTCTTTTTCAAAGTTTTTAGTACAGAGATGCGGCAAAATTCATCACTCTGAAATGGTCTTTTTCTTGAGAGAGAGACAGAGAGAGTGAGAGAGAAAGAGAGAGAGAGAAAGAGAGAGAGAGGATGTACTTTTTATATGAGTTAAAAACAATTTGAGTCGGGATAAATTGTAGCAAGCAGAATAGAACCGATATTGCTCAGTAATCCATCTTAGTAATGAAAATCAAACAGCGCTTTATCCAACCTTACTTTATTCATACAGTCAGTGATAGTTTGGTAGATATTTGAATCACAAACTGTTCAATCCATTCATGGTTTTATTTTCCATTTTCCAAGAGACCGGGAAAAAAACAAACAAAAAAAAAAAACATCAACAAACAAAAATTCTTCAAATCAAGTCAGCTGAGGTGTGCTAAAAAAATAGAAAACTGACTTACCACTCCTTAGGACATCCAATCTAAGTTACTAGGTAATATTTATGTTAACTAACTAAGGTTGCATAGCCCTAGATATTCATAGCTTCATATTACTGATGTTAGTTACAAGGCAACTTTATTTTCTGATCTCATTTTAATGCAAGGTGTAAATGAGGGCTTGAGGATTAGATTAAGCTTGGTGACTGAAAATGAAATGCTTGAGTTTGACCACAAAATTGAAAAAAAAGAAAGAAAGAAAGAAAGAAAAATTGTTTGGTACTCCTCAGGCTAAACCCAAGTCAGTGAAATCTATGCTATAGCTTAAACAGGCCCTTAAGTCAGCTACTTAACAAAGATCAATGGCGTATCATTGATTCCGTAATTTAGCAGTCAGAAAATCTGTTACATTCTCATTATAGTAATAAGTGATATTACTACTCGGGTCATTTAAATGTCATACCAAGCTTTCTGTCTCATTCGCGGGGAATAGAGGGCTGGTAACACACACACACAGAGAGTGAGACTAGTTTAATGGACCAAATTTTTTGTCTTTTAATTCAGTCATTGATGCACTATCTACTGTATATTGAATGACACTGTGTGTGTGTGTGTGTGTGTCTTTGTGCAATCAGAGTTTATTAAGCTAGGTAGAGTTGAGGTTTGTATAAGTGCATGTGTTTGTCTTGGTGTGCGTGCTTGCCTGCATTTGAACATAACATCAGCTGCTGTGTGGCTGCATGCCTTGGCCTCTGGAGGTTTTCCCATATAGATTTCAATGAGGACAGAAGATCAGATCAATCAGGTGGCCCTTCTGGGTCCTGCAGTCACAATTCGATAGCAATTGAGCCAATACTGCCTCCTTTCCTGTGGGGTCAAAGGTGACCAAGTGTCAGTGGGCAGTTTGGCCACTTAATGGCCCTTTGGATAGCTCCTCTGTATCTGCCTCAAAGATTATAAATGGAGGCAGGAGGGGAATCAGACAGGCTCGTGCTGAACATGTAATCTGGAACATAAACACTTTGTCACTCTAACACACACACACACACACACACACACCTGAATGTTTGATCCAAAGGCACCACATTCACACACATACGACCCACTCCAAGCGCTAAAACATTAACGGCACACAGAGGGACCGCGCAGACCTGACAAATCATACCACGATTGTTTCTGCTGAACAACGCAATTGTGTTATGAATTTTAATATATGTTGACGCAGCATTTCCTTTATAATTTCCTTACCAGCATTAAAAAAAAAATGTTTGGGTAGTTGAGCGGGCGGTGGCGGAATGAAATGTTGCCGCAGTTTGAATAAAATGAAAGTTTTTCTTTGACATGAAATTTGATTTGATGTTCTACACAGTGCTGGTATATCTTGTGTAGGAAGCTGCATGAAACCCTTTAAGTGTGTAAAAAAAACAAACCTGCAGCCCATTTTTGATTTTGAAATTGCAGCAGTGTCATTCAGTGTTTTACTATGTTATTTATTTTATTAGATTCTGCTGCCATAACACGCTCTCCCTACTGCACTACTATCTTTTCTGCCCCACTCTATTGTTCTCTCCGTTGCCAGTGTCTGATAAAGTGACTAGGATGAAAGTTAGCTGTTCGACAGTCGTGCCTTACAGATGACATGCAGCGGTGATGGTGATTAATCAGCTGATAAGGCCTCTTGTGGGTAATTGTTTTCTGGTTCAAAGGTCTGGGACATTTGTCTTCATGTGTGGAGGGTGAAAGAGATTGAGCAGCTGGACCCTCATAACTGCAATTAAATGCACCTAAACGTACACACCTGCGCCCGTGCACTTAACTTAAAAACACACACGGGTCAAAGTCATTTGTTGGCTTTGGCTGTTATTGAGTACTAGTTGAGAAAATGAACAAACCATGAGCATTTGAGCAGCGCTCAGTGAGAGGGAAAGAAAAAGACTGAAAGAAAGGGAGAGGGATTGAGAGTTTTGTTTGGATTACTGCTCTAATGATTTGTTTGTGTGGCATTCACTATCAGATGGGAATTCTCGACTCTTTCTGTAGGAATGCAGGAATAGCTGGGAATTCCATTCTGTAACCTTGAATAGTGGTGAATTAGGGATCAGCTGTGAAGGCTTGATTAGCCCTCAAGAGACAATGGATAAAGCTCCTATTCAATTGATTTTCTCTCCCACTGTCCGGACGGCATTCCCGGAGTTTGTAGCACTCCGAAATCCTGTAATTATCCAATGTGGAGTCTGCTTGGGCCTGTGTTACCCCAGCTAATGAGTTTCCCTGCGGTGGGGAGGCTGTACTTGCCTCTTATTCCCTCATTCTCCACCCCGCGCTTGACACTGCCCGTGCTTTTAATGACCAGTCAGACTTGGCAGAATTGGATATCAATTGGGGCAGATTGTTGTTGCTGGTTCTTGGTTTCCATGGTGTGTGTGTGTGCGTGTGTGTGAATACAAGGGTCGCATGTGGCCCACATCGAGGAGTGCGTGCTCTGCTGTGGCGAATGAATGTTTTCACTCCGGCACTCTGCTCAATATGTCTTCTCGCCTCTGTGTGATTGTGCGGCGCACACACCAAGGCCATGCTGACACTATGTGAGATTTACTCCCAGGGACACTGAGGAGGTCTCCAACAGAGACAAGCTGTCAGGGTCCATCCATCAGGCTCCGAATGTCCCCGCCTTGGTCCGACCCGACCCAGTCAGCCCTGAGCACGCTTGCTCCAGCCTCCCTGTTGGAGACCAGCCCATAAAGACCCAGACTATAATGAGAAAAGACAGGGACACTTTAACTGGGGTCTCAGTCTTCTCACAAACCCAATTACTAGGTTGCAGCAGGCTGTAAGCCACACTGAGGAATGTTAAATATGGGCAAGAACTGTCAGATGGAGCCTGAAACCCACTGGCCTACACTACGCAGCACAATGCAATGTTTATGTCGACGGTCTGAGAAATAGAGAGAGAACAGTGAGGGAGAGAGTTGGGGAGAGAATTCCAAAGAGAGAGAGAGAGAGAGAGAGAAGCAGACAATGAGTGGACAAGAAGAGAGCAGTGCAGTGAGTGAGAGAGGGAGGAGGAGAGAGGAGTAGCGGAGAAATACGAAGCTTTGGAGCAAAAGGAGGGAGCATCAAGAAAGAATTTAGACAGAGAGTCGGAAAATGGTCCATTTATGCACTTCAATTGTCATGAGAGAGCCAGACAATACACATCACTAAACACATCCAAGGCCTGCCGACCAGTCTGCTAGCTGGAGTAATGGCTTTTAAACACTGCCTGCAGGGATGAGCGAACATGCTGCAGTGGAAAACAACCCTCTCAGACAGCAGTGGGTATGCTCTGCTCAGCTGTGAGTGTGGGAGCCTCACTACGTCTGGAGAGGCTTACACTGGGTCCAGTGGAGGCACTACACCAGATATACGTGGTATATTCTAGGTTATTTCTCAAGAAGACAAGAAGGAGTTCTCTTAGTCCTTTGGTGAATCCACATGTAAGAGACACCACCTCCCATCAGTGGGTTTTTGATCATTCCAAACGCATTCAGAAGTGAAATTGTAAAAACAAAGAAGAGTTGACAACTTAGTAGGAGTCCCTACAGCGGCAGAGAACAGCACCAGCTGTGACCGCTGGGCTAATGTAGTGCACGGTCCCATAAGCCACTGCAGTCAGCGCATTGTCTACATACTCTGATATGACAGGGCATTGCCACCCAATGATCCCAGCAGGAGATGTCAAGAGTGTGCGTCTGTGTGTGCGCGCGTGCGTGTGTGTGAGAGAGAGCGCTCGTGTAGGTTGTGTGTGTGCAGTTGCATCCATCTGAATGTGTGTTTGTGTGTGTGACTCGCGATATTCCGACCTTGGCCTCTCGCTGTGTCTCTGAGCAGGATAAAAAACGATACAGCCAATATTCCAGATGACTCTGCAAAGTCCCGCTCCAAATCCCTGATAAGAGCCCGTCACGGATAACTGTAAATCTGACATGGCCCCAAGGCAGTGTGGGGGATGAAGTCCGTGGAGTTGGCGCCCGAATAACCTCTCCATCAGAGCAGGGACAGGAGCACAAAATGCACACATCCAGTCAGTCAGTCAGTCACCTCATTTATTTGTCAAGGCCCTCTCCTTTCATTTCACAAATCACACCAGTGCAATTTCACTGACACTTCAACATTGACGTGAAAACTGAAATGTGCCTGACTATACATTTCCCCTGTCAAGCAGATGGGCTAAATGACATACACAAATAAGATATAGTGAGACCTTGTCTCTACTTGTCACGTCTGTCTCGCAGCCTCGGGCCTGTCTAAAAGTGTATTGAGCATTCATTCTCGGTCATTTCTAGTGCAGGAAAAGAGTATAATAGTTTTTATTGACAGATCAGCCATCCGCATTGACATCTGCACACACTGATGAATGACTATAGGCAGTCTCAAGTTAAATGACTGATCACCCACACCCTTTATCGTGGCATGTCTAAAATGACACTCCCCATCGGAGAGCAGATACACCCTCCACCTTGCCTCACTTATTGCAACGCCACACTAAACCTAATGTATTTGATGCTCATTAACAATGCTGTGCTTGTCCTTGCTGCCTGTTTGCCTGCTGTGAGCCACTAAGCAGGTCTGTCTAACCAGGGATGTATTGATGATAAGTAGAGAATACAGCCACCTCTATTAGTCCGGAGACAGCTTCATGGACACAAGCCAGCCCAGTCATGGAAAAGACACGCTTACACCCAGCTGCTATCCTGGCCTTTCTGCCTGCACATTAATGTTAACTTGATGTTGCATTTATGTCAGTGCAGTGCGTGTATGAGACGTGTCCAAGGCCACAAATATGACATACACTCACCCAGTATGTTTGTCCTGGATTTGTCTTGCATCCTTTCATGTCTTTCCACAATGCACACACACACACACACACACACAGAGAGAGAGAGAGAGAGAGAGAGAGAGAGAGAGAGAGGGCTGTCCTCCCCTGGTCAATATCTCCTTTTCTAAATGATGAGGTATGGCCCGCGCTGCAGTAACACTGCACTGGGAGATTGATC
>OMLB01056619.1:6913-23092 GCA_900302555.1 Myripristis jacobus
GATTTACACAATCTGTGATTTTCTGCCAATATTATTCTCTGGCCTCATTTGCGGCCTCAGTAATGCTATTTTTGGCCTCCTCATAGCTCTACGTAATGACAGTGAAGAAGGCAGTACACGATCGGTCCATTTTGTGCACAAGAGTCACGTGAAAACACCGAACGTGCACAGAGCTCAGAGAGGAAAGCTGCGCCACACAAAGCCAGTTCACCGTCGTGATACCGGCTGCCCCGACTTCAGGTTTTGTCGAGCCAGCTCACACAAAAAAAACCTGGCTCTGCTGAACTCCAGCCGTCAGGAGACACAGCGAGACTGAACAAGTCCATAAATGCAGAATCATGACACAGTGACTGAAAGGCCAGACGAGAATATCTCACACTTTGGCACCCTTGGCTCTGGAAAGTGCACCGACATAGTCCCTGTCAGTGTGTGAAAGAAGGACACTAGAGAGCTAATATTATCCCCGTGTGAAACGTCAGTGTAGCTGATGGAGAGAAAGCGACATCTAGCAGACTAGTTTCTCTGGCAGACACACTGAACACGCTTAGAGAGCACATACAAAAGGAGTTATTTATCTATTTATGACATAATTATCGTCTCTCAAATCTTTACATTTTGGAAACTCGAGATTATTATCCGGACCAGGGGACTCGGCTCTGTGCACCAGCTAACGTGTTCCTCGCAGCATTACGAACACAAGCTCTTGTTTTAGCCGGTGCTATAGAAAAGGTTTGCATGGCTGGTGGCTGACCTGTGTGTCATCCGTTAGCTGGCTGCCTCCGCTCAGCAGCAACAACACCGCCATCTGGGCAAGCCCACACACACCTGTGCTTTCTGGGAGTGTGCCACCGAAAAGGCAACCAAAGAAAGAAGCAGCGAGGCAGAGGTGGAGGGCAGGACACGGGATGCAAAGGTGGGAAATAAAGGCAGAGCAAGGAAATGGTTCTGTCCTGAGCTCCAAAATAGAAAAAAAGATGCTTAAATCAGCAGTTTAGAAATCACTAAGCAGAGGGAAAGAACAATTCAAGGAAGGATGAATGGCTAAAGTAGGGATTTACGATGGAGATAAACATGCAGTGGTGAAACATCAAGGGAAAAGGGATAGATATGAGTGAGAGATTGACGAAAAACCCTTTTCACATGTAGAACAATAATAAAAACAGCAGAAGCAATGAAAATAACCACAAAAACAAGTAAATATAATTTCTTTATTTCCACTCCGGTGATGACCAAAAACATCCAAACCTCTAACGAGATGTTTGGTTTGACCTCAGAGTGATTTATTAGATGCTGAGGCAACAACAAAACATTTTCAACCAATATTATTTCATGTTCTTGGAAAGAAATGTAAATATACATTTTAAAGAAACGCATTTAATCTCATATTCAGTCAACAAGTGAAATAATCTGTCAGTGGGATGAGATAATCCCATGTGTTTTCAGTGCTAATTAACTTGTTTGCAGAATTTTCTTGAATCAGATGTGATTTTCGTGATCCTAGCGGGCTGGTTGGTCTTATTCTGCCTTCAGTTCATGAAACAAGTGAAACTGCACTGGAAACAAGCGGGATTATCTCAACCCACAGGTAAACTTCACCTGTTCTGAGAAGATTTTAAGTCTGAATATGAGATGAAATGACTTGTTAAGATTGAGATTTTTTTGTAGTGGAGTAAAACATTTCCAGTGATCAAATTTTGAAGCTCTTGGTTGATCTCAGTGATGCTTCATCACTGTAGTATGAATGCTTCAGCTGTAGCCTAATAGTTTGCAGATATCTTCACTGAGTTACTGCTATCGATATGAATAGACCTTGTTGGCATTTTGGGTTGGAGTTTACCATCACATTTCAGGACATAAGCACATCAAGTCAAAATATAAACAATAACTAATAAAAATGAGAGCACACCTTGACAATAAAATAAATGCACTCATGTTACACTTATGACACAGCAGAAACAGACAAGGAAACTAAAAGACAAATACATAAGTAAATAAATGCATACATTAATTAATTAATTAATTCTTAATCAATTATTTGAATAAAAAAGGTACAGATTCCCTCCCTTCTGATAAAGAGACACAAAATAAGCAGAACAGACACTCTCTCCATGACTTAAAATCTCTAACATCATTTCATAAATTACAAACTAGTGGTTAGTCCTAATCATCAGTAAAAATAGCTTGTCTTTACTGTAGTCCTTGCAGTAATTATAGTCTCTATATTTCCCCTGCATGAGCAGCCATTTCAGACTCTGATTAATTTTCCATATTCCACATTTACAATAGCAGCTCGGGGGAAGGAGTGAGGAGAGGTTAGTGCATCAGCGCCCTGCGTCTGCTCCCGCACCCGTGCGCGGCACCATACGGCCTGATCCATGGATTAATGGTTATCCACGTCAAAAAGGTCAAACCCATTTCCCCCAGGCTTGCTCCAAGTGTTGGCTGAGTCTGCGTGTATCTGCAGAATTTCTGACAGGGCTGTCAGCACAGCAGCCCTCTGGAGGAGCCCAGCCCGCCGCGCTCCCCTCCGCTCCACTCTGTTCTCCATTCACCGGAATAATTCACACTCAGCTAAAAACAAAATTGATCACTGAATGCTTCTCTGGGGCCAAGACAAGTGAGGACATGGATGAAAAGATATCTGCAAGCTATTGGGCCATGCAGATGTTGCCTGTGGGCAGCGACTGGGGGGTGGGAGTGTGTGTGTGAGTGTGTGTGGGTGCGGTTGTGTGCGTAGACAGTACATGATCTGATTTTTAAGCAGGCATGCAGCAGGGTTGAAACCTAAATGATCATTTGACTGGAGCAGGAAGAGTGGAGCGGGTGCCGAGGGACAGTTTTTAGCTGCAGCAGACCTGACTGGCCTGAAAATTTGTTCTCAAAAACAGCTAAAAACTTCCCCATCTGGCAGAAATGGATTGCCTTCGACCAGGAACCAGCTGTTCAAAGTTTACAACATCACAGTTATTCTAATTAAATCAGCAGAGGGCAATCAAGCTCAGTCCCGCTGCATGTATGAATATATATTACAGCTTCAGAAACACATTTCGCTGTGGTGCCGAGCAACACAAGGACAAGTCATTGTAAACAGAGCAGCCACCACTAAACCTGGTGAGAAAAACGGAGGCGCCGTACTGCCCTGAACGACGAGCATGGTGAGGCGTGAGCATGAACCGTCCGGCAGAAATGAAGGAATTTTCAAACAAAGACGACAAAGACAATTCTGCTGAGATAAGATTTGTCTTTTATCACAGGTAAATGCACACATATGGCTGATGACAAACAGTGTGTCTGCCAGAAATTTGGCTGTAATCAGAGAGCAGGGACGAGGTCCAGACTGCGCCGGCCAATCGATGCCAGCAGAACCCCCCCAACACACACACACACACACACACACTTTAATGATTACAAACTCATTGTTCTTCTGCATTGACCTTGGCTCATCACACAATCAGGGTCTGATTGCATCACACACTCCCTGATTGGCCTGTTAGCTTGATGACAATTACATCGGTGTATGTGTGACTGTCTTGATGTTGCTGGACAAGTTTGGGGGTGCGTGAGAATCCACGAGGGTTCCCACTGTGCTTTGTGTTAGTTCTCGTCAGATATAGTGTGTTTCTTGCAGCAAAGAGGAAACTGAGCCTGGTGGCTGGTTTCGGCACAGCTAAAAGCCACTCCAGCCCCAGTTTTATCTTATGAGAACTTTGAAAGATAATCACCGCTTGAACACCAAAAAAAACAACGAAGGCAAAATACCAGTAGGCGTGAAAGACCCGTTCCCTCCATGTAAAAGCAGAGAGAGGAAGCTTCTGCGGCTAACAAGCATCCCATAAATAATCCTTCAAAGGGTCGGGAGCACAAATGTGTTTCACACTTATTGCATCACTGAGTTCTTGGAGTGAACTGTAAGTTTTGGGGTTTTTTTTTTATTAAAAAATACGTAAACGTAACAAGGATCTCTTGGAGTAAACAACAAACAGTTTAGTTGACACATTTTTCTCCAACATCAGTATTCTGGCATCATTTTCTAGGTTAAACTGAATGCACATTTGAAAAATACTCACTGGAAAACGCAGCCCATTATGCTGTGTAGTTAGCCATGATGAAATTAGTGTGTTTACATTTTCCATATTCAGCAAAAGGATGCATATATGGAAATTTCCATGCATGGTCTGTTTGTGTATGAAATAGAGAATAACAGCTGAAATATAACTTGTTTAGGATGTGCTTGGTGATGAAAGTGACCACGCAGCGCAAGAAAACCCTACTGTTGCAGCGATTAGATGAAAAGCTGGATATTTGTGCTTGCTTCACCGGCTCTGCAAGACTTTGAGAAACAAAATGAGACAGGAGGCCAGGTAGAAACCTGAAAGCCTCTAGCCTCCAGCTCCTCCACTGGAAACACACCTCATAACCTTCCCCTCTCCACCCACCATATCATGCTTCACCAGCAACATATTCATTATTCACAAGTTGGTCCTCTCTGTCTATACCAACGCTCTCTCCTGCCTAGGGATCACCATGGATATATAATTCAACACACACACACATCTATAAATCTTTAATTGTTTTCAGACCACCCATTGGGGATGTATTATTGAATGTCCGCCGCCAAAAGCTAAAACTACCAAAGATAGCCTACAAAGCCACTTCACGCTAAAAGCCTACACTTTGCAGGGAGATTTCTCCGCATGATATTATGTAATTGGTGCCGAATCTGGTGCCCTAATACAAACTACGCTGGAGATCTATGGCTGTCTAAATCAGTGTCTGGGTGCTGGCAGCTGCAGAGAGAGAAGATTGATTCTTTTTTTCTTTTCTTTTTTTTCCCCCTTCCCTTCTGTCTATTTGTCTCTTTCTCCCTAAGCTCTAATACCCCAGCAGAGCTCTGGCAAAATGACCTTCACTGCAACACAGTCAGTCTAAAATCTGAAATCCCCCAGTTTAAACGTGCCACTGGTGCAACAACACAATAACGTTTAGAAGTAAGAAATACTTTTGCAGCAAATAGAGCACAGTGTCTTGATGTTATTGCATACAGAATAGAGTGCAATAAAACAATAGAATAGTTCATGGAAACTATCATTTCACAAGATCTGAAGTGGGAGAGCATCATCGTCTCCATTGCAAAAACAGCCCGGCAGAGGTTGTAAGCCCTGCACCAGCTGTGCTGATCGTGCATACATGATTCATGTTCACTGTGAAAGACTGTTCAGATGTACCTCATATTTATTCCATATTCATACCTTGGTCTCGGTGAATGGTTTGAGTGAATGGGCTGGAGAGTGTGCGTTAAAACCCTGCAATACACACACAGAGGCTCAAACTGAATCACTGTGCTAAATTCACCCACTGGCCATTCATTTGCATAGCAACAAACTGAGAGTGTTCAGCCAGCCATGTTAGTCTACATTAGCCGTTAGCTGCAAGACTCTGCCTCGTCGTTGAAATGCTGATTGTTTCAAAACTATTGTGATTATTTTCTAGCAGTTAACGTCGGTGCAACCTGGACATCAGCATGGAGCTAGCCAAGCCATTTTTTTTGTAGATATGCACTGTATTTAATCCGTTTTGGTAAATCCACAGTGTCTACAAAGCCATGGCTCAAGTCACACAACATTATGGTGGGTCAATTTATAACCAAATCAGCTGTTTGTGTCTCTGTTGCTAGGCTGCCCGACAAGGCATGTTGCTCTCTAAATTAACAATATCTCCCTGGTACAAGCATGATAATCCACTCTGAGGTGAGTGTTAATGGGTTTCTAATGTACTCTGCAGAGGCAAACACTTTTTCCCCCTTTATATCATACATTAAAATGCTTTAATGCACACCATCACTGTGGATTATCCCTGAGTTATTTCATGTATGTGTGCAGCACCACAGTGTTTTGTCACCTTGGTTGCTGTAAGTACAGTGAGAGTCATTCAAAACTGGAGCAAAATTTGTATGTGTAGACGCATGCATGGCCAATAAATCCTAATTCAGACTGTGAATAGACCATATATTAATAGAATGAAGTAGAACGGCACGGCACAGAAAATAACATAACATAACATTACATTACATAACAACCGAACTCTGCGGCCTGTAAAACTCATTGGATATTAAGGAAGACAAGAACAACAAATGCATCTCCATGCAGCAAAGCCAGAAATGCAGAAGCAGGGGGAAAATCATCAGCAACAATAATTAGTCATTTAATTGATTTTTTTTGCAGCGCTGACACAACTGGGGGACCTTGCATTAATCAGTAGACCTAAGAAGTCATTAGTTGCCTTACAGCAGAAGTATGATTCTCCCTTGTTGTCTTCTACTTACTCAGGGACTCACAGCAACTCAGCTAAAACAAATGCAACCAGAATTGCAAAGATGCGCGTCACCAATAATGACCTGGCACGCTCCAGCCCTTGGTGCCGTGCCTCTTTTGGCGCACGATGAAGTACCGTTAATTAATAGTTTGCAAATGATTATTGGCAGGCTGCACTATAGAGCTACAGTTAAAGGTCATTTATGAAATCTTTGTCCCAAGTGCCTGTGGGATAATGACACCACTCTCAGACTGTAAAAAGCCTTGTCACGCTCTGGTGAATGTTCATCCCTCCCTCTTTGTCAGTGGGAAAGTCAAGGTAGCACAGTAACAAAGCAGCTGAACGCAGGCATACCATCCTGCAATCATTAACCAGTGGTCAAAACTGGCTCCCAGACCTTTACCCCCACCTGTTATAAAAAAAAAAAATTTGCTTATGTCTTTCAGATCTTGTAGAATTATTATTTCATGAGCCATGCCCTTGGAATTAGGAGTTTGCGTCTGTGTGGTCTTAGAGGAAGCACATGCTCGCAGTGTGCAGTTTGTTTTCCTTCGGTTTTTGACCGCCTGATCATCAGAGGATTCGTGTTGGCAGTCTCTGTGGCAGCAGGAGAGACTGGAGGAGGTGGAGAGCTTATCAATTATGAAGAGATGCGGGGACCCCTACCAGGTTGACTTGCCTCATGCCGAGTGTGGTCTCGGCTGTCATGCTGTTGCTTGATCTCTGTGGGTGTTTATGATCGCATCAATCAGTATCATCTGATTTTATTGAAATGTGTAGCTTTTTATGCAACTATTCCAGCAGTTCCCTGTTTCACACTTTTGTCTTTTTTTTTTTTATTCATTCCTTAATTTATTTAGGAACAGTGCACATAGATCAATATTTAAAATTTAAATGTGCCAGAGTTGCCAAGTTTGACTAATTTTCATCTGGAGTCGTGGGGTATGACGTTCCAAAGTCATCGCATTCAAATTATTCGTGGCATTTCCAAAAGTATGAGTATGTCAAGATGCAATCATGAGTCAGCTGTGTTACAAAAGGCAAGATCCTCTGTTCTTCTCTCAACACCCACCACATAAAATACATAACATAAATTAAAATAATAAATCAGCAGAGAGCTTTTCGTAGTGCTTTTCTTGGCACAGAACAAATGTTTTTCTTCTCAGCCACCATGTCAAACCAGGGCATTTTGTCAATGTGTAATTTCGGTGTCTTTCCAATTCTTAGGACAGCGGAGGACCAAGAACTTGCACCTAAGTGATGCACCTTACTGTGTATATTTGGTGTATTTCATTTATGTTCTGTCTTGATATCAGCATTTATGGTATGGCCTTGACTCTTCCTCACTTTCTTCCATATCTTTTCCTCTTGAAGATATTGCAGGAAGCCCTTTTGAAAGAGACGTTACAGTCATTAAGGGCCATGTAAATTTAACTGACATAACCTCTAGTTTATGGAGGAAGCGAGCTGTAGTAGTGATATAAGAGTAGATGTGAAGATAAGATTACATGCTTTGTCCTGACGTGCGGTCAACCTTGCTTGACACCTGCTGCTGAGATTCTCACCCATGTTCCACAAAAGTTAACGAGATTGTCCTTCAACTAGCGGAAACTAAGTGAATCTGCATACTTTTCCATGTTAGGTTAGTTATTCATTAGAGGAGAGTGTTGTTGGTCACTGAGGCCTTTGTCAGGTCTAAAAACACGAGTACACATGTGTTATAAAATAAAGGAGCGTGAAGTTGGTGTGTTGAAATATTAACACCTCACTGTCTTTTAACTAGTCACAGGCCCACAGAGGAAAGCTGAGAGAACGGGTTACAAAGGTCTCTGCAGGCTCAGGCCTCACATGTGTGAATGTAATACATAAGATAACATGGACATGGATGGGATTTGAACATGTGTGCTTATGAAAGAAGTCATGCGACAAGGCACATGGAGCCATCAGGCATGTGCACAAGCTCCTCTCCTGGAGCTCTTTTTTTTTTTACTTGCCTCACTCATGCTCTCTCAGTTCCACTTACTGAGTTTGACCCTTGTCCCCTGTCTCCCAATTTGACCCATGCTTTCTCTAAACAGGGGCCTCTCTGACATGTTGCAGCCCTCACTTTGTCAGTGCCGCCATCACCGCCGCTCCTATAGCACATGTGAGAAAAGAAGAGGCCGAGAAGACCAGACAGCGCTGCCAGGGGATGAAGCCACACACATGGAGAGATGGGACGCAGCACGGCTCTAATATGACCACAGCAGGTAGTGTGTGTTTAGTGTGGATTATGGACATTGTAAGTCATTCAGCTTGTTCGGTCAGATAGCAAATTTGGGGTCTTTAAATTCAATCAGACAGGACATGGACTCTTCACATTTCAGATGCTTGAGATCCTTTGTAAACTGGCTCTCGTTACAGCAAATTGTTTGTGAATTTCACATTTTAGTCAAGTGAGCTGAGCTCACTTAATTGAGCTCATTTCGGTCATACGCTTTAAATCTCATCTGCTTGCAAACCCTGCTGTTCAAAAAGACGACAAATAGCTCATGAGAGCACACGTTTTTATTTTAAAAAAACATTTCACCAGACTACATTTGGCCCTAATGGCACAACAGGCAAATTAAAGTTCACTGAACCTGATTGAAGCAAGACAGTTATTTTGTATACATTTCTGACTGAATAATGGAGCTCTGCCGTAAGAATGAGCTCGTTCCATTGAAAGAGAGCAAAAGCCTCCGGAGAAGTTCATTGCTGAATCTAATACCTGAATATTAAACAAGCTTATAGCGACCATATGCTTGATGCTCTGTAGAGCAGTGCGCCTTACTGTCAGTTCATATCAGCATCATACATATTGTATTCATGAAAAATACTGCCTATCCTATTTCTGAGGAAAACTGGCATGTGCAGAAAGTGCATTTGTTTTGTATCATACATGAGCTGAGCTGACTTGAATCATGAAAGAGTGAGATTTTAATGTGTGATGCTTAACCCTCCTGTTATGTTCAAATTTACGAACATCTTTCATGTTTGGGGTCAATTTGACCCCTGCAGTTTAAACCTCCACAAAATTATTATAGCTAAAATTGTTATCAAAGTTTATGTGTCAGGTACTTTATGTTTCTTTGTTGATTACCTAAATAGCCCTTTAAATAATACATAACCCCCCGACCCCCACTTATACATCCAGTATTCCTATTACGCGACTATGAAAAAATATGCAAATCACCATAAAATCTCACTGATTGACCTAAAATTGGAAAGAAATATTAATTTTTGGTGTTTTAATGGCTTTATATTATTTCTGAGTACAGATTTTTGTTATTTATAACCGATGCGTTACAAAGTGTGTACAGGACATTGAAAACATATCATCATGTGAATTTCATGTTTACCCAGTAGTACCCATTACATTAGGAAAATTCATAAAATATGAAGTATGAAATATGAAAAAAAAATTATGTTAATCATTTATTTAGAGATGTTAAACATTGGCTGGGGTCAAGTTGACCCCAAACATAAAAAGAGGGTTAATTTGTATTTGGCTGTATTTGGGGCTCATAACAAGATAGTATAAATATAAAATAGTTCCAAATGTGTCTTAAAAGGTGATCAGTAGGTCTTTCTTTTTTTTAATGATTCTAAATTGCACTTGTAGCAACATCAGGTGCAGCTAAAACAGGGCTCTGTGTCTCACAGTAGAGTACGCGGTGGAGCAGGCCCACAGCGGTCTGTTCTTTAACCAGGGCCAGTGCTGCTTGGCCGGGTCCAGGGTGTTTGTCGAAGAGCCCATCTACGAGGACTTTGTTCACCTCAGTGTAGAGAAGGCCAGATCCAAAGTTTTGGGAAACCCGCTGCTTCCAGGAGTGGACCAGGGGCCGCAAGTAAGAACATCCCATTTACCTTCTCAGTTTAACACTTGCATGACCAAACTGACTGTTTACATGGGTGGTAGGCCAAGTCTCAGGTTTTGTGAGACAAAATTAGCTATACAAAAAAAAAGAACAATAACAATTTTCTAATATTTTTAATATTTTCCCATTTCTACTCCAGCCATGCTACTGAGAAAATAATTCAAATAAAATATAAAATGCTGCATGTAGTACTGAATACATACATGTTGGCTTTTCACAATACCGATATCCAGATCTAGAGAGTTTACTACCTGTTCTGACTACTTTCTCCCTCCAGATCAACCAGAAGCAGTTTGATAAGATCATGGAGCTGATAGAGAGCGGGAAGAGGGAGGGAGCCACGCTGGAGTGTGGAGGCTCTGCATGGAGCCAGCAGGGACTCTTCATCCAACCCACCGTCTTCTCCAATGTTACAGATGATATGCGTATCGCCAAGGAGGAGGTACACCCGCACACACACACACACTCTCACCAGGCACACTGAAAAAACACCCTGATCATGTTTCCGTCCCTTCCTCTCACTCTCTATCTCCATCTCTCTCAGATTTTTGGTCCAGTGCAGCAGATCATGTGTTTCCGCAGTGTGGAGGAAGTTATCCAGAGAGCCAACGCCACACACTATGGCTTGGCAGCGGGAGTGTTCACTAATGACATCGACAAGGCCCTCACAGTCTCCTCTGCCCTGCAGGCTGGCATGGTCTGGTATGAATCAACCTCTCTATCAATTCCCCTCTGAGGCAGGAATACTGGCAGTGCAGGTCAAAACACAGCTATCAGAGTCTTCCCTTAAAGAGAAACTCAACACTAAAGCATATAAGATGGATAACCTCAGCAAAATCAAACAATCACATAACAATAATAAAATTAAATTAAATTTTTTTAAAAAATCTGTGATGGTATTTTGCCATTGCCAGCTGCTAAAAATACCTGTTGATTGGCTGTGGCCAGAGGTGCAACTGAGCACCAAAAAACCCGATTTCCCATTCATCTTCATTGTGGAGTCAGTCTATCCATATAGTTTCTGTGTGATTTGGTGAGATGTCCAGTGTGCCACTGCCCCCTCCAAACCAGTGCATTCAGACTGGAAGGGTATTCATTTGTAGAGCGCAAACCATCAAAACTTGACATGTGAATCATATCACCACCACTACTGCCTGAATGGATTTTTGCTGTTAATGTATGTATGTATGCATTTATCTGTTTGTTTATTTACAATAATTACAAGCAGGATCCTGCACACAGACTGGAAATACTACCTACATGTCCATTTTTGTGGTTGCAGTTTATTCTGATGTTTAGTTATTGTTTAACCACAGTAGACCAGGAAGTGACACTAATACAGTCTGATGTCCTGTGGTGCTGGCTGCTCTGTTCCAGGGTGAACTGCTACAATGCCATGAGCGCTCAGTGTCCCTTTGGTGGCTTTAAGATGTCTGGGAACGGAAGGGAACTGTGAGTGATACCATCGTACTATTGGCTCAGATTTAGTATTATGAGCATGGCAGTATCACATTTTATCTGTCAGTCATTCTGCGCAGGTCCAGCACACTGGATGTTTCTGTAACAAGCTGTTATTTGTAACACTGCAACATGAGTGATAGACATTATCAGTAGTGTGTGTGTGTGTGTGTTTTGTTACAGGGGGGAGTATGCTCTTCAGGAGTACACGGAGGTCAAAGCGGTCACCATCAAAATCTCACACAAGAACTCCTAACATCATCATGTGCTGAAATAAGTTGCACATTAACGTCCTCAACCACCTCATGCCTTCAGACACGGCACCGACTCTTTGGAATAATCAAGTGACACCCGGATGTTTCTAAGGCATCATCCACTCCAACTATATTTTCCATGAACATTTACTCCTTTCATTCCCCCTCATATACTGCATATATTTTCAATTTCATATGAATGTTTTATCTGTCAGTATTAATATGGCAATACTTATTTCCATTTATCTATATTCTTATAGTGAACCACTGTATCTGAGACCTATCACATAGTTTTAATGTGCAGTCCCTGCTCTGTAAAGAACTGGCTGTCATGTGTTAGTGTAGGGATTGTGAGAATTCAGATAACACGCTGATGCCTGTAATGAGTAGCAGACATGTCTGACTTATTTTATTAGGTGTCATACAAAAAAATAGAAAGACATTTTACAAACTATTTACAGTGACAGTGATTTCTGAATGAAATCAATAAAAATATTGATACATATTGATAACCTGTAACTCTGATCTCCATCTAGATGCAGTAAACATGATGATGTCCATGCTGCTGTGTTTGTATTATAACATGCTACTGTGCCATATCTTTTTTTTTTTTTTTTTTTCATATTTTTGGTGTAATAAAGACAGTATTATTTGATCTTGCATACAGACACCAGAAGGCACAGTGTATTTTTTTTTGTCTCCACTGACCTTGATAATAAAGTCCCAGCAGAGTGCAGCTCCAGAGAGGGAATTATTGGGTGTTACAGGTGATATAGCATCACATCTGTTGTTTGTTGTTGTTGTTGATGTAAATATTATCTGGATTTTGATTTTTGAATTGCGATGCCTATTACCGTGGTGGAGGCCCACCCCGACCCCTGCCTCTCCCCGGTCCAGGAGGAGGACCCCTGCCGTTTCCAGGAGCCCCTCCTCTGGGCCCTGGTGCACGGGTCACCGCCCCTCTGGGGTTTTGGGCAGCCAATGATACGTCCTTTTGCAGATTAACTGCTTTCCCATTGGCAGCTGTGCCTGGCTTCGTTTTGGGAGACTTGGTGCGCTTCTCACTTACGACATCTGAGAAGAGAGATGGAGGGCAACAATGTGAGGACAGCCATCAGATGCAGATTTACAGATAGCACATAATAGTGAATGTGTGTGTGTGTGTGTGTGTGTGTGCGTACCAGGTGGGGGAGGCTCCTCTTCAATAGGAGGGGGTATCAGCGACTTGTTTGGCAGCAGATCCTCCAAGTCTTTCATCACTTGATTGGTGCTATCCTTGTTGTTCCTGCGGTTCTTCTCCTCATCACGGGCCTAATGTGCACCAATACCCAGACACTAACTTGATTGTTCCAACAAAGGAGAGGAGAAAAACAGGGCAAGGCAGGAAATGATAACAGAGAGAACAGGAGAGGCCTGTACCAACCATTTGCATTTTCCTCTTCAGGTCAGCGTTAGCTTGTTGGTATCCTTTTGACACAGCATTCAGGTAGTAGATTGCCAGCCTGTTATATAAACAAAGTCTGTTGTCTGTAAACCATTAAAAGTGTGGAAGCATCTGTGTGTGAGTGCCAAGCCTGGAGTGCTTGAAACACCCTAACACTAAAAAGGTCAATTGATTTTGTGAGTCCTAGAAAAATCCAATTGAAAAGGGTCAACATATAACTAAAAATATATATGTACAAAGCTCTAAAGTTGGTTTTCAAACATGTAAAGAAGGTGCTCTTTGGTAGGGAGATGAAACATAAAGGCTTTTTCATTTTTTGCCTAGGAAGAGTTGCCTTGGTTTAATCCCTGTGGATAGATATTAAAACTAATATTTCTTTGCATGATTTAGAAAATCAAGAAGGACACTGAAAGCTCACTGTGGATAATTCAGTTCCAAAACAGCCACCAGGTTAATATGGCTTGACCTTTTTCTTCATATGATTATGTGTATTTGAAAGTTCACCTCCAATACATGTTCAAATGCAGTGACGCTGTACCTTTGACTTCGCACTTTGACTCAACACAGGAGTGATTTTCAATTCGTGCATCTACAACAACTCAGATCCAAAAATTTTCAAATGCATTCTTACACCATGAGAAGAACAGCAGGAATGATGAGTCCAGGGTTGGTGGCGTAGGTGAAAATGTTCCCTATAAAGGCCGGGAGATCCTTCTCTATAGTCTCTATGACCACATCGTACATCTTATCCCTACCACTGCAACAAGAAAGAAAACCATGGGTTCTGCATGCTGACCTAGACCTGTTAAATGTAAATGTAATGTAAGCTACAGATATGTGCATGTGTCTGTCCACGCCTTTATCACGCGTGCGTCTACCCCACCTGAAGGGCCCACAGTCGAAGGAGGGCGACAGAGTCATGATACTGTAGACAACAGGCAGCATGCTGAGGAAGAGCACGAGCAGCAGCAGGCCCATGTAGAAGTTGTTGGAGCGCGAGGCCTTGAAGACCCTCTCATGCGGCACGTTGCAGCTCATCACTGCCCAGCACTGGTAGTACATGGAGGTGAGGAGACGCAAAACGTTCAGACCCACCAGACCTGGGGCATAAAACGCCCCCATCCTGATGGGCAAGAGGGTGACAGCAGGCTTAGGAACGCTCCTTCAAAGTCATTTATATGATCCATTCAATACTCAGGTCTAGCAATGTGATGTGATGACTTCAAGTTACGTACACAAAACTTCATACAGTTCAATACATACATACATACAAGTCCAACCAAAAGACTGTTAGTGGAATAGTGCTCTTATAATCACATGTAACCACTATTAACCATTATTCAAATTTTCCTAAATTCCTCATGTATATGGAGTTAAAAATGATTGCATGTAATCTCACAATCAATCTATGAAAAGAATTGTGATCCTTTTACACACTGTCCTTGTGCGAACTTTTATGGAGTAATAGTGAATTTAGTATTGCCCACGTTTCTGGGCACCAAGGGGTCTACCAGACCGCCATTTGGAAACATAACATGGTCTACATAGTTTTGCAAATTAGGCACACAGTCGATCAACTTTCTCAGGGCACAGCAGGCAGACACCATAAATCCCCACCTTTTCACAGCACAGGCAAGCTCATCAGTTCACCCAGTCACCAACATATCTCATATAATATACCATGTTTAAAGTGATATTCAAGGAGATAGAGGGAAAATGACATCATAGGCAGAAGTCAAGTAATTCACCATATCATCCCTTGATTGAAGATGAGCCCAAGCACGTTGCCACTGATGTCAAACTCTCCATATGACGGCTGGAATCATAGTCACAAGCACATTATTAGCAGGTTCACCTAAATTAATAAAAACAAGGTGATCTTTACTTTGCATTTGCCTCTCTCTCTCTCCCTCTCTCTCTGTCTCTCTCCCTCCCTCTCTCTCTCTCTCTCTCTCTCTCTCTCTCTCTCCCTCTCTCTCTCTCTGTCTCTCACTCGGTAATTAAGTTCTCATTGCAGAGTCCAGTTTCACTCAATGTTTGGGATCACCTGTCTGTCCAGATGTCATTGTTTGGTATCAGGTTGACATGGATCCAACACAAACTGCATTGTAGAGGTAATAATTGCAGAATGGCAAACTGCCATGACATAGCATTTACATAACTGCACGAATGCACACATCAGTATGTATCGTGAACACAAATATTCACACAGAAAACAGATGCACATACAGTAAATACAGGACACATACTGACAGACATGCGCACTCATACACGTACATACACATACACTACCAGTCAAAAGTTTGGACACACCTTCTCATTCAATGTTTTTCTTTATTTTTACTACTTTCTACATTGTAGATACATACTGAAGACATCAAATATATGAAGCAAGATATATGGAATTATGTAGCAAAGAAAAAACTGTTAAATAACTCTGAATATGTTTTATATTTTAGATTCCTCAAAGTAGCCACCCTTTGCTTTGTTGACAGCGCTGCAAACCCTTGGCCTTCTCTCAGTGAGCTTCATGATGTAGTTACCTGAAATGGTTTTCACTTCACAGGTGTGCCTTGTCAGGGTTCATTTGTAGAATTTCTTGCCTTCTTAATGGGGTTGGGACCATCAGTTGTGTTATGCAGAAGTCAGGTTGGTACACAGCATAACAGCCCTTTTTGACAACTGTTAGAATTCATATTATGGCAAGAACCAATCAGCTAAGTAAAGAGAAACGACAGTCCATCATTACTTTAAGAACTGAAGGTCAGTCAGTCCGGAAAATTGCAAAAACTTTCAATGTGTCCTCAAGTGC
>OMLB01056620.1:0-37703 GCA_900302555.1 Myripristis jacobus
GAGCTTGTAGTCCAGAATGTAGAGGGAGTTGATTCCAATTCCATTTATTTATTTATTTTTTAAATTTGATCTCATTTTTATTTTATTTTCACAATGATGGCGTTGTGAATCCCATCCCTAACCAGCTGTCCAATGCCATTCAGCAGTCAAAACCTTCTGACACTCACTGTCTTTTGCGTGTGTGTGTGTGTGTGTGTGTGTGTGTGTGTGTGTGTGTGTGTGTGTGTGTGTGAACTTTACAGCCTTAAGCACTTTGATAAGGAGTGACAACCAAGTGCATTTTTGTTGGGTGACCATGACTACAACAATATATCCCCATATAGTTTCCTTTTTGGTAAACGTGGGACCATGACGCAAAAGAATTTTTATTTAATATCATGATAACAAGCTGTTAAAAGAAAAACTAAAATTGAAGTCCACTCAGTGACAAGCTTTATGCAAAATGTTTACCTCTCACAAGCTTGTTTTATCCAAGAGAGTCAATGTTTCCAGACAAGCCTTTTGTCTTTGAGAAAGCCCTCTTCTTGAATGCTATATTCATCTTTCCATGTGAAGCAATTGTATGCTTCCCCCAGCACAATTACCAAACCATGACAGCCCATTTCAGCTTTGTCTAACTCCTCACTTACCGTTCCAAATATATCCATTACCATGTAGATTGGTCCATTATCCTCTGCAATAGGACACTTATTTTCAGGCGAGATGTTGTTATTTTCTGGCTTGTTTTAAAACCTTTGGTCAAGAATTGCTCCCTTGCCTCTACCCCCAAAAAAGAAATCTTCTTATTTTAGTTCAATTAGGGAACAAAAGTTTTCCCTGATCCTCCTTAATTTCAGACCAACATCAGGTTGAAATAAACCTTCACATAATCTATAATGTGAGAATCAGACTTCACAAGGTTTACTACGGTTTCAAACTGAGCGTCGACTGACCTCTGCCTCTTTTGTCTTTCAAACTAGCACACCTGACAAATAGCCATTTCAGCAGTCACAGTGTGTGGTCTCTCCACCACAGTGAATATTATTGTCCCATTTCCACTCCGAAACCACCTTAGACCATCGATGTCCCTTCTTTAGGCGTGGTCCCCTGATCCCAGGCCTGACAAGGACCTGCCAAACCACAGTTATTTCTGATCCCTTAGGCTGACAAGCCAATCCATCTTCACCTGCAGAGTAACTTTACTCCGTTTGTCATCAGTACCCGCCCTCTATCAAGGAGAACTGAAATAGATATGGTAAAACATTCGCTGCCTCCTGATTGACCATGACTTTCAAGAATGAGTCCTCGACATAAAATTTTATTTCTTCCATTTATAGTAGTTCTGAAATAACTATGATTGTTTTATAACAAGCCAATATTCACAAGCGCACTTAAAACAAATCTCACAAGCACTGAAAACTTGTCTCACCCCCATCTTTTGTTTCTCATTGAGCAAACAGACCACATCAATATAATGGCAGCAAAGTATGACTGTAATAATTTAATTCCGTACAGTATATTTAGAGGGCAAACAGCTAGGTCCTGAATGTTCACACACTAGCACGGAGCCAATAAGCAGTGTCAGGTTTGCAGCACTAACAGGATTAAGCACCAAGACTTTATGTCTTTTACAGCCGCTGGCAGGCACAGGCCTGGAAATAATGGGATCAGTTCTCAAGCAGTTCATCATGGAAGAAACCACCTCTTCCCACATTAGCTCAATGTGAAAGGCCCCACTGCATAGGCAGTATTGCATAGGCCTATGGTTGCCCAGGAACACACCCATAAATAAACTGCAAACAAATACTGACATCATGGACAAATACATGTGGAAACATCCAGTGTGTAGAGACAAGTATTTAACAAAGTAACCAATTTAACAAACAAGGACTGCATAAGGGGGCAAAGGTTCATGAAAGAGTGCCAGTCAATCACCCATGCCTTGTTAATGACAGATTTAAAGGAACACAGTTCATAAAGTCTACAGTGATTTTAAATGTGTCTTAATTAGTGAGCCTGTGTTTCAAACTAAAACTTTATTTCATCATGCGTAACAAGCCAGCCAAGGCTACATGTACTTTAAGTGATGTAAAACAGCATAAAGGAGACACAAGAGGAACATGAAGGGCAAAGAGCATGGATTATTAAGGTTAGTGAGTTATGTTTAAAGGCACACTGAAACCCACAGGCACTTGTGGCGGCGCTGTGCTGCACTAAAGAGATTTGCTAGATGGCAAAATCTTTAACTGCCAAAATAACAAGCTATGACAGTTACACAAAGTGTTGTATATCACGATCACTCAGGAATATCAAAAGCATTAATTCTCGTATCAGGATTCATTACCATGAATCAAAATGGGCCCACATTGAGGTAAAGTAAAGTTCCATGTCTTAAGGCATTTCCAGGACTCTGCACAAAAGAGATAATGTTTGAAGTGCTAATACCTAACATTAAATTTGTGATCCTCAATGAAAAGAGAATGCGTCATGCACAGTACAGTTCATTATCAGCAAAGCAGTTCTTTGCTCTCATTTAAGCAGCAGTCCTTTGAAGGAACACGTTCTCTGGCAAGCAAAACGTTAACACTAGATGACTAAATATAGGGCACGCATCGATTTAGATTTGAAGTTAGTTGCACTTCACAAGGCTTTTTATGGAACACATCTGTGACTATTTATAGAAGCATTTGAAATACTCACACTGGTGCTGTGCACAAAGCAGTCTTGGTACATCATGGATTTATTGATCTGAAAATCATGGATAGCACTTTATTCGAAACTGTGTTCACAGCACATTCATAATGCTTGAAAGAGACCCTCATTAAAACTAGATGATAAATTGATGGACGCTGGTTTCAATTCTGAGTTTCGTAACAACAGACAGAGATTATCTGTCTGTTATTAAATATAACCCCTTATGTTGACACTCTTCTTCATGTTATGGTCTCTATGTTACAGTGGAGTGGGATCTTATTTGCGGTCCTTATGAACCCTGGTATGTGTAAATCAGCATTCCCATATGGAGACTGATAGGTATTCATTATTCAGCTATTCTGCTTCATAAATTTGGTTTCCAAGCAGAATGTGGGCAAAATTGAGCCGCTTGAAATTCCACTCAATAATAATTTAAAACAATATTCTTTGGCGCTTACACCATTTGAATAAATCATTTTTTGACTCTTGAAGTCACGTGTTCCTAATTTCTACAGCATTTCTATTTCTGTTTCTCAGCATTGCATGTGCTGAGGGATAATACATGAAGCTGCAGGCGGGAGGAAAAACTGTTAGAGGCAATGAAAGTCGCGGTGGTAGTACCAGCAAGAACTTCAATCTACTTTCTACAGAAAATAGTCTGGAATTTATGTGATAATGTATTCTAACAGATAAGAGACGTGCCATTCTTCTAGAGAGCACTCCAGCAAATATTATTTTCATAGGTGAGTGATGGGCTTGTGATACCTTGTCACCACGTTTGCCCTCCTGCACCTGACAAAGAAGGCAAACAGTCCTCCAAAAAATTATTTAGACCTCCATTTGGCTAATTTACACTATCCTGCCACCTAACTCATGACTGTAGCACTTACCTTGGGCTAATTAGTGTGATGTTGAAAACACAAGACCCTACATCTGAAATTATCTTTTTAGCTCACCTGCCAAGGCTGAATACACTCAAAAACCTCACTTCTCATGACTCATTTTCAGTGGGCAAAATGATGAATACATGTTTTGCATACAATTACAGTATGTCACCCACCCATTTTCAGTGCTATTTTGTGTATATAATATCAGAAAGGACAAGAGATGATTTATAATTTTAATTTAAAACTTGTTCAGTCACTTACACAATAGATCAAGTGCGTAATTCATCATGAAGTGGCCCTCCACATGGGAATAACTTTAGCTAGGTTGGTTAACCATCCAGGCAGGGAGACAAGCTTTGCAAACATAACAGAGAGCCAATCAGGAGCCTGTCTGATACAAAGCCATTGTTTTGCATTCATTTGACTGAGTCACCAGAGACACTGTCCAGTGGAGCAAAGTCTTAGAATAGGCGAGGACCACAGACTGTACAAAACTAAGGCATTTAGCACTGAACGGGTGGAAATTTCAGACCCTGGCTAAAATGCAGAGATGCATCATTCCTGAAGTTTAGCCAAAATCTTCTTAGTGGTATCTCAGATATCGTGTGTGCCACATGGACGAGCAAATTAATGGAACAGCACCGCCCGTGGGCTGTACTTAAAATAGTTTTTCACAGGGTAATACACTGCTTAATACTGGAATAAGGCCATGGTAAGGTAGGGGTGCCCTGTTGGATAACATATTACATCCAAAATGAATTGTAAAACTGCAATAGAGTGACATAAATCAGCAGAGGAGAATTTCTTAATAAAATAGAGCTTAATGACACAATAAAAGTCCTATCAGAGGGACAGAATTTTTGACCTCTTCTCTTCATTCCAATATCTGTCAGTCTTATTTTGGACCCTTTGAATAAACATGGACAAATCGTCCCTGAGGGCACAGCGATTAGGCCAGGGGAACGGTAATGAAATACCTGCTTGAGAAAGACCCTGCTTTATTACTCTATTATACATGAAAGGAGCTGAGGGTTCTTAGAAGCCCTCGTTCAAAGCAGGAATCATTGCCTCACATCTCTCCTATGCCCATTTTCATTCACTCCCCATTAATTGCTGTTTATTTTGCTTCCTTTTTGCAAATGAAATGGAAGCCATTCCGGATTAGGCATGGAAGAGATTTTGCATGTCTGCCTCTAAGTATGCATCTAGAGAAAATTACTTTAGAGAAAGGGAAAGAAAGGGAAAACTGCTCCAACACAAACATTATTTTCTTAATATCAGTGATCAGCACTTCAGTGGGAGCAAAGGAAGACAGTTACGGTTGGTGACATGTTTTTATTTTAGACTTAATTTCCTCTCTGCCTGTAAGATTTTCAACAGTCTCATCAATAAACATGGCAGTTCTCATATTCATGTATTCCCCTTTTTACATTTTGGAAGAATGTCTAGTCAAGTGACAGCCTCCTCTTAATTTACACACACTGCTTTTCATTTGACAACTGTGTCTGAAGGGCTCGGTAAAAGGGACTGACAGTGAAACCACTGCTTGGTACAATTTGAGCAATCTAAAACTATATCATTAATAACAATGTTTGAAATAAGTTCACATGATACTTTACAGTTTATACATTCAGTGGATACTCTGATAATTTTTTCCCGCCCAACAGGTAAGTAATTATTCTTTTCACAAATGCAAATGCAAGAACTGACATGAGCAACAAAGCAGCACTGAAAACAAGGAAATATATAAAAGGAAATAAATAAATTTGACATTAATAAGTTTTCCTTCTAATAATATTGTTTATTTCATGTGCTTTTATATCTTTTTACTGTCAAGTGTCTTCAAGCACCAAGAAAAGTGCCATACAAATAAAATATAGAAATACTAATAATAGTGATGATGACTAAATGCATACATTTTACTGAGGAAATTTTGATTCGTATGGTCGTGCAGTGACGAATTAGTGAAAAGGTGACTTTTCAGTCTGCGACGGATGATCAGCAATGACTCTGCAGTCCTCGGTGTAGTGGTAAGATGTTCCTATCATTATAGACCCAGGAGATAGAGGAGTTGCAACCAGGTGGTCAAAGGTCATCACGAGGACAGAAGGGCCCAGACGCCCGGCAGAGGCACACTGCAGACCTGAGTAGGGCATATGGTTCCCCAGAGACCGCGAAGGGAAAACACGAGGAATGTGAAATACATCAATTTGGGAAGGTTGTAGACAAGGGCATGAGTTGCACGGCGCAACGAGAGGCAGACAGAACATGCAGAAATTCTAGCCAAGAGTGAGTCACAGTAATCTAGTAGTTTCATTTCAGCGCTCGGGGGTGGAGAGGCGATACAAATAATTGTGCAAGTAGGTTTTGAGCCTGATTTTTAAAAATAGATGTTTCCGATTCCCTAAGATGAGCGCTCAGACCACTGACCATGCTGTAAAATGAGTGCTGTGAAGGAGAAAGACTTGCCATCTGTTAACTTTTTAGAAACGATAGGGCAAGTTAAAAGCCCAACTGGAGCATAGGGCCCAAACAGTGGATGCAGTGCTGAGGTAATCTGTTATATGAGAGAGCGAGTCCACAAAGTGCCTGTAGGTATGCACAAGTGAACGCAATGATGTGTTCTGTGCTGGTTACAGGCGGTTTTTCGGCAGCAGTCCTGGATATGCTGTCGAGGTTATACCGAGGGTGGTATTGGTGCAACCAGATAAAGAGCATATGACAATAAAGGTGCCTCATTTTTTCAGCATTGTGTGATGAAGCTTATTATAGCTGCATCTTGGTGTAGACATGAGCTCAGTCATGTCATTTTTCAGCTTGAAGGTTTGGCAAACACACTCAAGAAGATCTCAAAAGTGCAGCAATGTGTGCAACTTGAGTAGTTTAAGTTTTCTCATAGGCAAGCCTGCTAGCACTGGAAATTCACTGACGTCTAATGTGGTACAACCAAGGATACATATTGTCTTCAATAAATACTCTTTAGAGCCTCTCCTCACGTGTCTCATTCATAAGTAGAAAGTACAGTGTCTCTCTGTTATGGGTGCAAATTAGAAAATATTGCATGAATCATAAAATTAGCACAATCATGTGTCATGGAATGAGACTAACCAGAGCAGAAGTAGGGAGTCATCCACCATGGAGGGCTGAGAATATTAATTCACTCCAGTGTGGTCTTTGGTTGGAGTGGAAACCTGTGTACTTTCAGCTGTTCATGACACAATTGCCCACCCCTGAGCTAGTAGACTCAACTGGCTTTTATGATGCATCCATCGAAACTTGGAAATCTGAAAGACTTAGGACATGTCGTCTTTGAGAAACCAGTGATACGTCCCCATGTTTGGAATACATAATACAAAAGAAATGTACACAGACACTCACACCTATGAGCAATCATAGTCACATTTCATTGCCATTTAACGTTCCCTCTTTGGTGTTCCCCCAGTACTTGGTAACACATAGCAGGAGCGGTCATTATATGGGAAGTAATTGCCCTTAAGAAGGCCAAATCATTATTAATAAGAATAATTAATCCTCAGTAGTATTCAAAGAGTGCATATGAGTTATTTTCATTAACAAAATGACAATCACAATGGATTTTATGCAGCATGTGCCCCTGAAGCCTACACTTACTGGCCCTCATAGGTTTTGTCTCAGAAATATCACTTGAGTTATCAGAACAATAAGGGCAGTGGGGATTCCTCCGAGGGGAAATGTTGAAGGGAAGTGGATGAGGCCACACTAAAATGGATAATCAAAGGGGGCTCTGCAGTGTCTAATCCCTTTTGGACTGGAAGAGGACACTAGAGCAACTGGAGAAAACCCACAACAACAGGATAACATGCAAAGGTCATAGAGGAAAGGCCAAGGCCAGGATTCAGACCCAGAATCCTCTGCAGCGAGGTCGCATCACCAACTGACTGATTTATTTTAGAGAATGTGCTCTTCTTTTCATGCTTTTTGCTTGCAATGTGGATCGCTGGTATGTTTGACACATTTCAGGATTCACTGTTTAGAAAATATGTTGTTATGCTGTTGTGTCCTGCCTCCTCAAACTTTAGTAAATGAAACTTAAAACTACTGAGCCACAATGCCACCTGACAGTGTGGGATATTCTTCCTCAACTAACTGGAGGGCAGCTGTGTGGTGCAAGCGAGGCAGGGATTGGAGTGCGAGTGAAGAGGCAAAGAGAGCCAGGAGAGGTCCACTGGGACAATTGGTGCATCTGTGCCTTGTTAACCTCTCCATATATCTGTGTGTCTGAGTAGGTGCTGGACGATGAGCCCAGTACTGACAGCAAGCTGAAGTTACGGCAACAGTGGTGTGGAAAAAAATGTTACCTCAAAAGAAAAGTGTTCGAACACACTGTTACCTAACTTATTCCCAAAAGGGAAAACTTCTGCTTTTTGGCAGTGGTGGTATGTAATCTCTGTATGCACATTGTGCATTATGTCTCTGTGACTGGGTGCTGAATAAAACAGACAGAAGCACATGTCCTTCCTGCCTAACAGACTGAAGACAAAACAGGCCATTTGTTTTATTTGAGAAAGACCGTACAATGCATTCAGAATTATGCAACAACTTTTTTGAAGTACTTAAGTGACACAATTTAGAATTATATTTCAGTGTTATTGGATTGTCTCCATATATGTACCCTTGGATACATATTACACATTAGTACTGAGTACATTTTAGCCTTTAGTGCCACCTAAATTGCCCAAGAGAAACTTACTTTTACTCAATTACAGATTCTTCCAATTATTCTCCGTGTTTTATGTCCCTTGGAGATTCAGTGAAGGTTTAATGGGCTCTCAAAGTGTCTCACTACCCTTTCTCTCATGACTTATAATAGGAACAGACTACAGACTTAATCCTGAAAGATTGTGAAAATGGAGGTCATTAAACTAAATTGCTGATCCTTTCATGCTTTCTTGTCACACACTGTGAAAGTGTTCACACAGACGCCAGGACAAGGGTCAAACATGACAACAAATGCATGCAATGTTGCCAGTTAAGACTTTGCCTCTAATGGTATTTCAAAATGGTGGGCGGTGCATTTGGGGACCAGTAAACAAACAAACAAACAAACAAAAATAAACAGCTGGGATTCACTGGTCTGCAGAATTAGGGCAGTGAGAGATGATGTTTGGCACAAAAAATTGAAAAGTCTATGAAGGGCACAGACTCTGTCTCTAAAGCACGAGCATCTTCTAGGTGTTTGGGTGGAAAACATGGAGGGTATGCACAGTTAAAGTCAGAGACACTACATTGACTTTAAAAATGATATCTGTTAACACCATAATGTCATGGTAGCACTTGAACAAAGACATTTGCTGAACAAATTATATAATGCACCCAGTGAGTTCGAGTTAGAGAATAAGTTACTTTATGGTGTGTGGAGCTGATGCCTGTGAGACTGTTAATGTACTGTACTGTATATCCTTTGTAGCACTTGGCATATAAGAATAAACAAGTCACATTGATTGAATCATTCTCAAGCATGAAGCATCCTAAATCTGCAATGGCAAGTACTGGTACAAGTAAATCAAACCTCCCACTCCAAGTTTGCCATCAAAGCTCATTGAAAGAATCTGACAGCACTTCTTCCAGTGTTCGGCGATTTGCTTTTCCCCCCACCCACTCACTCACAGCCGAGCACTGAGCAAGCTGAGCTGTCTCAAGCTTATGCTCTGAGACAAATGGATTGTGTAAATTATCAAAGTATGCAGCACAATGAGCCACAAGACCACTTACTGTACTGTCGTGCAAAAAAAAACTGCGATCTTAATTCTGTTTGGGCTAAATCAGTTCGTTGCATTAAACCGTCACATATATTTCACTTTCAGACCCGCTCTCTGGGCAACTGGTGCATCCTCAAACCTCATACACACAGCAAATAGGGAATTAATGTAATTGTGATTTTCAACTCAGCTCACGTCACATATTTTTCAGTTCTGACACATCCAGTGATCCTGCTCTTCTTCTGATTCGGCCTCCAGTTCCAACATGTATGGCTGAATTACTCCTTCAGTATAGTTGCCACTGTGTAACATACAGTAGCTAGTAAAACAGAGAACAAGCAGAGGTTTGTGTGTTTGATGAGCAGATTCAAAGATGAGCAGGTATGTGAGGGGGAGTGGGAGGAGACTGGACTGGAGGTCGGGACTCTTGCATATTCACTGATCAACACATTCTAAATGAAGGCAAAGATGTAGAGTTACATCTAGGCCATTTTAAAGCATGAAGGGATTTTTTTTTTTTTTAATGGAACAACATTTCTTAATATGTAATTTTGTTGAGCAGAGATGAGTTTAATCACTGGCAGGAATGGGTCTTTAAACAGTTAATGCATTCGGTCTATAGGGCGCTGCCAGAAAGTTATGAAATGTTACTGTGCTTATGAATGCACAAATGAATAAAAAGACTGAATCCTCTAGACCTGTTTCTCCCATGTATCTAAAAATATTCCTCATGTGCCGTCTCCCCACTAATTGGAAGAATAAAATGTCGCCCCTCCCCTCCCATGGCGTTTCCTCCATGTGTGTTTGTTTTGAAGAGTAAGAAGGATGATAAAAGGCAAGTAAGTAAGTTGAGTTTATTTGGTACAGCACCTTTCAGAGAGCACATGTCACGAAGTACTTCACAAGAAGGCAATAACAAACTTTGACAATACAAAATAAGCACAACAACAATTTAAGAAAAAAGAAAAGAAAAAAAAAAGGTTCATTGTAGAGCCAGGAACAGTGGAACAGTTTGCCAATCTTCTTGTCAATCATCTTGTTTGTTTATGGTAATATTATTATTATTATTATTATTATTATTTTGGTGCAAAAATTCACAAACTGTGGATTCATTTGTGTTAAGGTGCCTGTAGTACCTTTAATTACCACTGCGAGCTTTCAAAGACTAGTCAGCAGCCTTATATAACAATATTTGTTTTTGTGACCCAGCGGCTCATATCCTCTTTGATGTATGTGGCACGATCATTAGTGTGCAGAATTCTTGTTTTACATAATAAAAGTGTTGGTAATGCTAAACATATAGCAGGGCTTTGGGAGCTCCAGAGACTCAGTCAGAAACCAAAACTGTGCGTCGGACACAGCCAAACTTATTTCAGGGGAGGCTGCTTTTTGTTGTTCATAATTTCAAGGTTTGAAACAGGAGCAGACATTAAAGCTGACTTAAGTCAAGGTCTCCTGCCTTTAATAAGTAGAAGTAATGAACGGGCATAGGCGACTCAACTGAGACTCATTAATGTCTAGTTGATGTCCAATGAGACTAAGATATTTTTAGTCAGTGCTATTGTGCCTTATTACCATGTTATACCCCATTGTAGCTTAATGATGCATGTCCTTTAATTTATGTAGGCTACTTTTTTTTTCTATTTTTACCTTTCACCCACTTGGGTCCTATGCGTACTGTACAGTAAATGCTTTGGCATAGTCCTGCATTTTAGATACAAATGGTTTGGCAAGGTGTGACCTGAAGAAGAATCTGTTATGGAAGAGCAGCTGGTTTGAGCTGATTAGCATGATATAATTTCACTTCCAGTGCAAAGTCTTAAAAAACTCTCTTGCGCTTACAGTATTCTTTGGCCAGAACTATCACATTGCATAATGAACGCTTGGAAAGTATTGTGCTCTGATCAAATGAGCAGGAATTCTGTTAGGTCTCCGAGTTTCTGAACCATGCAGCTTGCTGTTAATGTGCTCTCTGCCAGTTTTTGAACACGCGCTTTGATGATTGCAAACATGCATATGCTATCAAAGCCCCTGCTTTCCATACCTGCACCATCTTGTTTGCACGGAAAATAACCCTTCCACAGTTGCAGTACAAAAGCCCTGTTTGAGTGCTGTCACAGACACATTCATCAGAGGGATAAGGTTACAAGGTTAGACTGTATTGAGTCTTTTTGCCTGGCCATTCTCTCATCTGATATGTTCCTGTTGTTGCTATTAGAGCCCAAATCATGCTATCGCTGTGTATACAGGGCTAGCCAGGTCCATCATTAAGACTGCTCTTATCACTGTATCCACCAAGCTCACCATCCATGGCTTTGTTATCAGTGAGACCCATATCAAACTGTGTCTGTCTCACAGGGGCATACCACATAAACCTTGCTGCCAGGCACACTGTCTGCAAGATGTTGCCTGATGGCCAACAGAACTCACCGCAACCTTGACATTAATGATTCAATGAGCATGGTAATTGAGTGCCTTTCTCATTTCCTGGCAGCTTCAATCACAAAGCTGTGGGGTGAGGGTGGTGGGGACAGCACAGATACAGAGGGAGGAGGATAAGAGGGTGAAATAGAAGGGCTTATGAAAAACTAAAGGTAGGAGAAAGAGATAGGACTGTGTGAGGAGGATAAGACATGGAAGGAAGGAAATACGGAAGGGGAGAAAAGTGTGGGGTAGGATGAGGAGAGGATCAGAGGCAGAGGACACTGAGGAGAGAGATTGCATTAGCTCGTAGTCCCAGCGGGATTGGGTGTGCTCTGAGGTTGACAGTCCTGAGCGCTCCTGTCCTTCAGCCTTCGCATGTGCCTGTAGCATTATCTCCTTCTTACCAAAAAGGGCCAGGCAATCAGCGCTGCAAATCACTGTGAATCACATCTTTTTAATGTGAGTACTTTAGAAGTCGGTATAATATGGGAAATAACCCATCGTTTCTACCGTGATCTCCAACAAGGCCTGCTGCTATATCAGTTTCTTACTCAAATCCACCATTCTTCTATAAAAGTTGTGCCATGACAATAGTCAGCTATATAAATTACAGTTCATAGCTTTCATGTTGAATGGAAAGATAGTGCTCTTTAGGCATTTCGCTCGAGCACATCTGAAGGCATCCACTTGGTAATGATGAAGTTGTCTAGGAGTAAAAACAGCCTTGAATAGGGCAATCCTTTTTATATCGCACCAAGGACAAGGACTCACAGTGTCATTGTGTTGTGCAAGTTCACACTTCACAAGAACTAGCTCAAAGTTCAGTTCACACACATTAAAATGAAGAAGTTCACATTCATCGTTCACAATTTGGAATTCTGAACCTAATTCACTTTCCTAAAAATGAACTAATTCATGT
Organism: Myripristis jacobus; assembly: GCA_900302555.1. Taxonomy (NCBI): domain Eukaryota; kingdom Metazoa; phylum Chordata; class Actinopteri; order Holocentriformes; family Holocentridae; genus Myripristis; species Myripristis jacobus. The sequence continues at coordinate 12,642 of OMLB01056620.1, forward strand.
TCATTTCATCCATTTTTTAATGAGCTGATCTGAGCTATTCTTTTTCAGCAGAAAGTACCATCTAACCCCGGCCACCGATCACTGCCACTGCCCACTTCCAAAGACAAACGAATTACAGCATGCTACTATAGAATACAAGACAGACAGTACCTTTAAAACACAAGGAAAACCGATGTGAGTACATGTTTTATTACTTTTATCACTGTTTACTAACATGTTTCATCAAGTAGGGTCAATTTGATCCCAATAATTTACACCTCCAGAAATTGATTATAATAAAAAATGTTTTTGTGTGAGGTACTTTATGTGTCTTGCTGACTATCTAAACAGCCCTTTAAATAAAACTAAATCTCCCCCACTCATCCTCCTTATACATGAAATTTATTGTGGGCATCATGTTTTTCCTTTTCCTTGTGGTCATGTCAGGTTTAGGACCCAAAAGCAGAGGGATTTTTTTTTTTTTTTAAATCATAAATGGCATGTTACAGTTCCTCAATGTCATACGAAACCACTAAAGCAAATGTGGGTAAAATGTTGATATTTCTTATATATTGTATACAGCTAAAACAGCCTGGAGTCCAGTAGACCCAAATGAGACACCATTTGGTACCAGATGTGTCCAGGACATTGAAAACATATCATCATGTTAATTTTATGTTTACCCAGCTGGCACCATTAAATTAGGAAAAGTTGTATAATATTAAGCAAAGCAATGTTAGTCAAGTATTTAGAGACGTTAACCATTGAGTGGGGTCAAACTGACCCTAAAGATAATAAGAGGGTTGAAACATGTTATTGGCTGTAACAGGACAGTCTACTACAGCACAGGCAGTGACACAAACATGTGGTAAGCATGGACTTAAACATCACATTAATTCAACACTGATGTCCTCATCACCAAAATTGAATTTAATAAAGACTAATAATAAAGACTCCATTTGTGTGTTCCACCATCCTCCATGGAACAAAACAATCCAAACACGTTAACAAACTTTGCACATATCACGGTCCTTTTTTAAAATGTCACCTTCCTCTCCTTCGTGGCGGCAAACCTGCCAATCACTCTGTCTTTGTCAGTGTTTACACGTCGTGCTCAACACTGAACAAAGAGAGGCTGGATGGTAGGCCGGCCTCAACCATGCATGAACACAAATAGCTCCTAATGAGCCTCAGACGGCTGAAACTTCATTCGGCACCGGCGCTGCTGATGGGAATGGTTTTGTAAAGTCTATGGAGAATGTGTCCGATGTGGGTCTGCTTGATCCATGTGGTTGGCAGTGAGGAATAGCAGCTTAAGCCAGGAATAGGATGCCGGTTGTTCTCCTTGGCCTCAGGTTCTGTAAGTGCGAGTGTCACTATCTGTCGCTAGAGTGTTGTTACCTCTCCCAAGAGTACGTTCAATGAACTTCTTCTAATGTGATCATGCACAACACTGTCTACATTACTGCCTGTCATTCAAAATCTGTTATCAAATGGAGCTTTAGGGGGTTTCATTTTCTACAGTAACACATTCCCAGAGGGCTGGATGGGTATTACCTTTATAGGACATATTCACAATCCTGATAAGGCCAAGTCAGTGGCTCAGCAATATCCCTTTTGTTGGAGCTGAAATAGCTGCGGGTTTTACTAGCACCATAATAATATGTTAGCAAATGTTTTTTTTTATAGGTAATACGGCTGTAAAGCTAACTCGCTAAAAACTTTGGAGACCATTGTAGTTGATGTGAAAAAGTCCACATCTGACGCCATTCCCGGCTAATGAGGGCACCGCTCCTTCCACCAGATTAAAGCACTTAGTTAGCCCTAGGCCCTTCTGCTATAGATTAGTAAAGAGGTCTTTGTTAAAAGGGCCAGTTTCATCAGCTTCTGCCCTGGCCCTCGATGAACTGTAGGCATTTTGATGAGAACATTTCATCCTTCGGAAACAAATGCAAAGCAGAATCAGTAGATTTACACCCAGGAACACAAAATCGGCGAGACATGTTGTCAAGCTAATATTGTTGGTGTGTTTGATTACTTGTTCATCTCCAAACACCAACTCAAACTGAATCAAATATTCATGTTTTTTTTTTTTTTTTTTGGGCTTTGACTTGCTGCTATCAGTATTCATGCCTTGTGTGCCTTAAGCAGTAACAGTCATTAAATGCTTTACACATTTTTAGCCCAGTTGAGGCTTAAACTAAAATAAAGTTCATGCTAATAATTTCAATGCAGTACGCCCATGGAGTCAGATACTTTAAGACATCAAATCTATCTTTAAGCAATAGCCCATGATAGGGGTTATGTGTTGGGAAGATGCAGTGCCTTACATGCTCTGAATGACAAAATGCTTGAGGTTTGTCTCTGGTGATTCAGCAAATATGGAAAGTCTAAGCATGCTGTATAGAATGCATATCATTATCAGCAGTTATTATCAACCAAGAGTGTTTTTGTACTGATAGGTGTTATGGTTTTCAAAAAGTTTAGAGCAAAAGATATGAATTATTAAATATTATTGACATTATTCAAGTCAGGGAATATGCAATCTGTGTTCAGCGAGTTCGTCAGACCACAAAGGCTGCAAAGAGTAGCCAGTGACTTTTTTCTTCCTTTCTTGTCGAAAGAAAGAAAAAATATTTTGTTGTCCAAAATAAGAATAATTCATGGCATACCTACTATGGTGGCAAACCCCACCACCACTCCCACCCCCAAAGGATCCCCTGGTGATTGCTGGACATAATTAAGCACATTGATTGTAAATACAATTAAGTTTCTTAACTGCTGTGTGGGCTCTTTTCAAGCAATCAGGGTTAGTTGTCTCATTGGAATATATTTGTTGGTATAATCTAATTTTTGAAGTGCTGAACGGCCCTTTTCAAGCCAAATCAGCTGTCTTGTTGTTGAGAAATGGTGAGGTTGGAAATTAGTTTGGAATTAGGTTGGAGTGTGAGTTGCGAGGCCTGCTCTGGGTGCAACATAAGCGTTGGTTCAGTGACAGGTGCAGTGTAAATGAATACAGGCCCGTTAAGCGTTGAGAGCTGCTGTGGATTTTAATGGCTTCGGGAAACCAGAACTAGAGTGTCGAGGCTTGGGGAGGTATCATGGGTAAAATTCAATCAAACATCTGTGATGGGAGGGACCCACTGGATAATCCCAATGGCTCTGTTACCTCCCTCTCTTCCCCTGTCCTTTCCAGCATTCAAGCTGGCGTTCTGTATTGGACAAGTGATACTTACACCATATTTCAGTGATTAGTAACGTACAAAACAAATGTCTCCTTCTTTAATGAAGTAATATTTTGTGCAGATATCATGTATTTTAGAGCTGTATTTGTTTGGGCCTGGAGAAAAGAACTGAAGGGAAAAACTAATACACATAGACATCCATAAATTATTTGAATAAATAAACACATCTGTTGTTATTTGCATGAGTTATAAATGTGCTTTAAAATATATATTTTTTTCATTGATCATTTTTTTTCAGTGTAATTTCCTGCCAACAAAGCACGCATCAGTTGTGACCATCTGCTGAGTGATTTGTGACCCCCCCACCCCTTTGGCCTCATCATATTTGCTCTTTGTGACAATAAATTAACTTCAATCCTGATTCATTACTTGACACAACTAATTGTTTTTGCTCGCTAAGCGACATGAAGAATGGCAACAAAAAGGACATTTATCAAACTTAAAATTACCAGAAACCATAAGAAGGAAGACGGATGAAAGGAATAGAAATTATTAGGAGCTACACCTGGAGGTGTGACGGGTAATTTCTGTCTATTACAGTGTCAGCAGATAACATTGCACTTGAATAAACACAGTCATTTCATCTCATTAACATATAAGCTTGTAACAATAATGTAAATTTCTGTACTACCTTAATACCACTGTTGGTGATTGAATTCAATATTGAATTTCATGATCGTTCAATACTTTCACCAAATGTGTTTCTGCAGGCTGAAAATCGAAGGACATGAAGTATTGATGAAGATGAAGTATCGGAACAGACAGAGCTACAATCTGGCTCTTGACAGTGGACTGCGGCAGTCTGAATCAAAAGGTTGAAAACATTTTACAAGGTCAAACGGTTCAATAAGCCCCGAATTGAAGTTCAGCTAAACTTAACTGGGGCCAGGAGCAAAAAATACTATAATTTCAGTTGTGCAGCTGGTAAAGATGGATGCTCAGCCATCATATCAACACCCCCTACGCAAATGCTACAAACCTGTCTAGGTCGAGTGTGTCAAACACACTGCTTGATGTTGTTTTTTTACTTGTTTGCCAAGGCAACTTTGAGGTATTGTATTTTAAATATTAAACTTAGTATTGGTATTGAAATCGAAACTCTAGTATGATCAAAATTTGAAGGTTTGCTTCACTTTCATTTGTATTTTGTTTTTATCCTCGAGTCTATTTGATACTGTCACCTTTCAGGTGGAACCTGCCATGTTTCATTATTTACAATTTAAACAAAAGGTGAAGCAAACAAATGTCAACAAAGTTCGGGGGAAAATCTTCCCCTCAAACCAAAACAAAACAAAAGAGGGTTAATTGAGTTGAACCTTGTTTGTTTGCTTGGAAAATGGAGTCAGAGGCCTACACTCACTCCCACTGTAAAGCCATGACAGGAATTGACAGGCGTGTCTAAAAATAGAAAAATGTGTGGTGAGTCAAGTTCGAGTTTATACATGATGCTCTGAGTTTATGGAGTGTTGCTGTGTGTTGGTGGTGTAATTACAATGGATTAATTAAGATGGATCTTTGCTTCATATACATTTCTAACCCCATGGAACATTGCTGACATCTCTCCACTGACATTAATTCACTCTGTCAGTGCTGCAATACAAATGCTTAGGGGGAGATTTCCCTGGGGACAGTGCCACCTCCTGCTCCCAGCAGCCTCCCATGGCCTGAGATGAACATCCTCAGTGGAATGGAATTTCCCCTCCTTCACCATAGCCCTCAGTCTGCGGATGTATAGCAGGGACTGGTTTGACAGATGCTGTGCTTTTGCTGGCTCTGCCTCTAAAAGCCTCAAATATTGTTGCATCACAGGCCTCTTCATATTTGAGGTTAGGATAATTTGGCTTGTTGCAGATTTGACATGCATCTTTGACTTGATTAGGACTGTGACTGTGGCCCCAAGATCATGATTTCATCCCTGAATTTCAGAGCAAGCAGACAGATAACACACACTAGTGGATGGTGATCGAGCCCATGAGCTGTGTATTGTATAAGTGAACAAATACAAGGTAAATGGGTCAGTGACAGAGTGTGGAGCTGTGCATCCATTCTCGGGCCAGACTGTCTGACTCAGCCGCCTGTCAGCAGGACGAGGCAGATGGGAGACATAAAACGCTCCATGCCTTGACAAGGTAGTCTGTCAAAGTTAGGGAGAACAGTCACAGGGGTAATGTTTTGACAAGGCATTAAATGTCTCCTTCGCAGACGTCCTGTATGTCATTCCATTAGATTGATGTGCAGATACAGATGGCTGCATAATGCATGCCTATGGGTATTATGTATACTCATGTCTTGACTTTTGTTATCCTCTGGCCCACTTTTACATCGTACAGCTAATGATTAGCCTTTAGCCGTGTCACTCCAAATCTCAAAAGGAGCAGCGTAATTGAGAGATCAAAACAAGAGACCGAAAAATAAGGCTGAGAGGTATACATTCACCCTGGTGTCTGTATTGATTTGTTCCTGTCATGATTTGATGCTTTTGTTGCCTACATTGCTATTAAATTGTTCTGTCTTGTTTAGACTGTTTTTAATGAATAGATGTCCACACTGGTCATTCCTGTTTGCCTTGTCAGAGTCCACTGCCCCACTGACATGCACATGCATACTGTGCTAGACCCTGATTAAATGTTCTCTCCTCTCTGTGCTGTTTTCTCCCACCTCACTCTCCGGTCGTAATCTCCCATATGCAAGTCTGTCAGAGATCACACATCTCAATCCATGGTGAGACAATTATATCCCAGTCATGCCACAGGGCATGCCCTCAGCTCCCGCAGACCTTTTACCCTGTATCTATCCATAATGATCTGTTTGGTTACCAGTGTTTCCTCTGAAATCTTTTAAATAACCGGACTGAACCCGAGGCAATGCCTGCAGAAACACGTTGCTGCAGTTTGTGGATGTGTTTAAATTTTCACTGTAATGCTCTAAAAACACGTCACTGTTTACATAACATCTGCAGGACGCGTAGGTCAACAGTATTTTTCTCTAAGAAAACTCTGGAATAAGTCACCGTTTACATAACAAACAGTGACTGGGTTTAAGCCGTGAAGTTGCAGGGGGTCAAATGGACCCCCCGCTGCTTTTCTAGCAAATCAGTGCCTTGCGGTGTCAGCAGGAAACATTGATCTGGAGACTGTGTCACATGTCGCCCCGTGAAATATACTGTACGCTTGTAATTAACTGCTCAAGGAAATTTCTTCAAAAGCTTTCATATCTTTCAGATACTTGGTGTAAATGAAAGCATTTCAACTGTATTTTTTTTTTCTATAAAGCCAAATGCTTCTACAAATGAAGGCACTGCTAACGGTTTCCTTAGAAAATGCAAATTTATGATGCTATTATCTGAGCTCATTTTAAGGCTGCATTCACTGTGGAGTCAGTTGCACAGATTGGATGGTCAACCTTTCACATCCGTTTATTTATTTATTTTTCAGACACCATGTGCGATAATCTCTCAGCTAATGATGTTTCTACATGATTTGAGCTCAGCCCCCCTCAGCAGACAACAGTACACTGTGTGAAACATATATATGTAGCTTTATAACTAGCTAAATCAACAATACATTTAAGCTTCTAACATCTTACCTACAGTGAGATTTGCAAGAGGCAAAAAGTCTTGGGCTATGGTAAACATTGGGCTATAGCCTAAAGCGACATATTTTCCTGAAAATAAATCAAAAGATCAAACATTTGCACAGAGGGTCCTAACATATTGCACACAAAAAATGCTCTGTGCAAACTGGATTGAAGTGGTTTTGAAAGAGGTCACATGAGCGTGGCAGCCAAATTCCTGACTGACATTATATACAGTATTTTAGGTTGCCGGTGCAAAAGCATGGCCCACAATAAACTTGGATTATTAATGACCCGCTCCTTCGCACAGCAGGGAACTTTTCTGTTTTATTGATTCATTAAATTGCATTGATGTCTTTAATTGAATGTTACATTACAAATGAAATAAAACTAATTATGTTAATAATGTCAACAATAATACACACTACGTACCTCAACACAAGGGATTTATTAAAATTTTAAGTGATTTAATTAATTAGTTTGGTGTTAGAAAATAGTGCAGCAGTCATATCAGACAATGGGATTGCTTGCCTGTTTAACCCAAGTATGAAATCAATCATGAAACACAAAGGACTTGATGCTCAATCAGCTGTTGTGCCATGTTGCTTCCTCTCCTGTATCATCCAACAGGTGCTGGTCAAGTAGTAGATCCATCCCGCCCTGAAGAAGTGCTGCATCAGGATGCCCTCCAGTCTGCAGCTGACTACCCTCAGACGGGTCACAGAGACTGCTTAATAATTTGATTACCTCCTCATCATCATCTTTTAGGGTGGATATGCAGGAGTGTGTGTATGTACACACTGCAGCTGTTAAGCTCATTTCACCAGAGACTATAAATTCATTAAGCACCCACAACACAGTGACGGTGTCCAGAAGCAGACCACATATTTGTTATTCCAAGATTAACATTCCCTGCAGAGCAATGGTTTTCAACCAGTTTCTCACATGCCAGCCTGTTTACTGGAGACAAAAACTGGCCACGTGCCAGTGGCTGCTGAGTGGTATACATAATGTCTTAATAGCATTAATAGCTCTATGTTTTTGATCCAAGAAACTGCATTCATGGTATATTTATTTCACAACAGGTGTCACAATTGAAATGAGCCTCTGTTTTGACATTTTGTTTCACTGTGGGTTTTAAGACCGCTGCCTCTCTTTACCAGCCCTAATACATAATATGAATTACCTGGATGTTTTGCTGAACATAGACACTTCTCACCTGCTCCACACCCTCGTTCATGAGACATGCCTTGTCTGCAATATGGCCAAGCAAATTGAATCTGCCAGTCAACTGAAGCGCCACACTTATCTAATCCGACCTGTAATACAGGGTTATGCTCTATTGCCTTTGCATAACATCCTCTCCACGTCTGTAACCCCCACCCCCGGGCTTGCACTGAAGTATTGTCATTTCATTTATAGTAAACCAAGGCCAGGCCCACCTCTAGGTATCCCTGCTCATTCTGTGTTTTCCTCTATTTTGTGAGGGTGAGTTCTCTCTGGGGCTCAAACACTAAAGTTCACATTACTCACATAATCACAAACGCTTACTATGTAAATGCACACATAGCTGATCACAGTGAACTAGGGGAAAAAAGATACATAAAGTCATTGAGTATTCATCACGCCAGGGAGTAATGCATTTCTGCCTAAGTCAGCAAGGGAGATGTTAATGCCGCTGTGAGAATTAATGGAAGTATTGGCTTACAAACATTTGGTGATACATTATTGTGGCTCCGAGCGACCAGCTTTGCTAGGGTTGTTTTTCAATTGCACAGGTCGCAAGGGAAGCACTTCATGTTTTAATTAGATACAGCCAACAGCTGGATAAGCAAGCAGTAACTCAGATAAACTATATGTCCTGTGGTCAGGTGATTCCTATTTCACAAAAAAATATGATGCCTATTTAAGACTTTAACACAGAACTAAGATATAATGATACAAAGATTTAGTGCTTTGATACACGATGTAAGGCACTTATTGGTCAAGGTGTGTGAACAAGAGCTACATAAAAGGCAAGAATATTGCATGAGGGTGAATATCATGTACCTTCACTAAACTTTTGCTCAAATTATAAGATTCTTGCACAAACATTGTATTTGTGAGAACAAACATCTATTAAAGGGTTATATTTGGACATGTTGTAATTGCACATGTTCTACACAGTGCTATGGTGTCATTAGTGGCTTTTTACAACAGTATTGCCTTTTCCTCAATAGCTGTTTCACAACATGTATTTTTCGAAAGAGAACTGGAAAAACATACTTATTTCTGAGCTGAATGACCTTTCTTCTGCTCCAAAACAGACTAATGTCTCAGTAATACTAGATTGTGCTGTAATGCCAGGTTAGTGAAAATGAACACGCACAAAAAGCATACCTACTTACCTTGGCTTAAACTAAATGGCCTCCATTTAGTTCACAAAGTAAGTGTTTTGCCTTGGTTTCCATGGATATATTCTATTTTTTTTTTAACATCTGTAGATGAAGAGGCATTGCTGCAGCCACGGAGCATAGAAATGGTTTATTCCTTCAAATTAGTGATTCATGCATGGAAGGTGAGTCGTCAGGGGGTAAGACCAAAATTCAGTAGATCACAGAACATACAACAGAGCTAAAATGTGGCTCTTGACTTCTTAAGACATACTCTTTCTTCCTGTTGCAGTAGTGAAATTATTACTTTCTGCTTCAGTAAATCACATGGAGTCATTTCGGTAAGCTCAACTTTTGCTGACACATCCCAAAAATACATAGGGACCACCATAAAACCGTAAATAGTCAGTGCCCCAGTTTTAATCATATTTTACAAGCGCACACACCAAACATTTTCTCGTAAACCACATTTTTCTCAGCTCACTGTGCCTTTATAGTCTGAACATTACAACTGTTTGGGTAGATAAATGAAACACCAAAGCATCAGCCAGGCAATACAACCAGGTGTCACTGTTGTTGCTTGGTGTGACATTTAGTTTCTAATAATGATTTTAAAGATAATCTGTGGCATTTTTGAAGTATGTGAGTACTGTAGCAGTGAAGGGAAAAATCTTGCCCAGGGCAGCCAGCCCTGCCATCAAAGGTGAGCTCTTGTTACTCCCTCTATTGTGACGTTAAAATCAAAGCTGTAGCATGGTCATGCAACCTTTGCGATTTTCTGTGTAGCCAGCCAGCTTAAATCAAATGCATGAGCAATGTGTGCAGTACATACACACCCCTTTCCCCCACCAGCTACCATGAGAGTATGAGCCAGCATACAATACAGCATGTTCAGGTTGTCAAGAATCTACTTTAACATGATCCTACCTCCAAATCACGAATTCTGGAGAAGCTGCATGTCCATGCAAATCTTTTACTTCTAAAAGAGAGGATTCCATCTACAACCTTAGGCGATTTCCTTGATGCTCCATATAAGATATTTAATATTCCAGGCATTTTCTGTAATATGTATGTCGATGCTGTACAGTGGAGTGAAGATGCATATTCAAAATGATTTATTCAGTTCAGCACTGTCCTTGTTGAACCCATAGGCGTGGATAGTGATAAAGGAGAAGGCAGAGGAAAATTCAGTGAATTTCACCACCCAAGGTTATGGCTGTCTTTTTCACAATGAAACATAAAAAAAAATAAAAATAAATAAATAAATGACATGCTAATACAGGCCAGAGCTGGTAGCCTTTGGAGCTCAAATATTATTGTTAATTTTTAAGTACACTTGGCAAATTGCATCGACCTTTCATTAATATCTGTTGAAGTAATTGTTTCCATGCTGAATGAAATTGTAAAATTTGAGCTTTAACTTCTGTGCCAAAAAGGTTCTTAAGTCTAAATAGGCTTTGAATGTTAACATAATAATTTTTAATTGAAAATAATACCCAGGACAAGAGTCTGTTTCCTCATGTGTTTTTTATTACTTAGTTTCTAGTCAAAAGATAACTAGCTCCTTTCAAACATTTGTTAATAGGGCCAAGAAGTCTTTCACCCTTCTAATTACAAAGCAGATGAGAATTTCAGAATTGCTGATCATAGCCTCATCATCAAAATTATCACATGTCTTAACATTTTCCCTGGAAGTGTTTCTGGTCTTAGTCTTAATGGTGTAAAAGGGGCAAGGAATAGTAAACTTTATCAGGCCTATAGCACTTCTCATGTCGTGACCAGAATTAATAAAAATGGTTTGGCATGGGAAATCTGTGGAGGCTGGGAAGTGAGGTCGTGTTCAAGTTCAAGTTCATTTATTTATATAGCCCTTCACCACAAACATGTCTCAAAGGACTTTAGAAAGAATGAGCTTACCAAGATCAAACTAATCAACAATCAATCACAGAGCAAAATGATGAAACACAAACACAGAGAGCAAACAAAGCACAAGACACCCAATAGCCAGTTCTAGCAGGATATGCCAAGCCTACCTATCCGATTTGTCATTACTAAAGTAAGAGCAAGTTGGTGAGGCAATGGCAATATATAATTCTTTCACTTGGGATTTCTGCAGTGGCAGATCAGAGACACTGGTTCGACCTGAGATAGACAACATAGAGGGCGGCAGGTTTTCCCTCCAACCAAAGACAAAAAGGTTATTTCTCTGATTAGCATACAGGTGAAAGTCAAAGCACCTGTGGTAGTGTTTGCCTGGAATTATAACGTCTATACACTTCACCATCCATGGTGCTGGTTAGTAACCACACATTCTGGATAGGTGGGATTGTGCTGCACAGATGTACTGACTGAGTTGGATATATTTCCATGGAGATGCATGGCTCAAAGTAAAATTGTGGGTTGAAGATAAGCCATGAGAACCTCTTTGTCTCTTTTTAAATTGTTTATGTTCAGAGACATGATGGATAAATGATGCCAATAGTGCCATATAGCATATACTGTATATGTAATCTCAATTTCTCTGAATCAGCATTGGATCAACAGCTGCCAGCTGGAGTCCTGTAGTGGTATTTCCATGACAAAACTCATGAGAATTAGTAAGGTGTTTGGGTACTTCCAGTGAGCGCAGTGACAGCTCTTGTGCGAGCGGGAACATTGCCTTTCTGAGCTATATTGCAGCTTGCAAGCAGAAATCCATACTTAAGCATCCACACAGCCTGAAGGAGCAAGCAAAGTTCATTCTCCACACACAATTACTCTGTGAGCTCTCTGAGGCCACATTTCAAATGGGATACTACCATACTAAACACAACACTTGTGCTGCACAATTACATGTTCCTTGCAGTGTGCATAGTGTGAGTACTATCCAATTCCTAACAAGCCTTTGTTCTCTGCTTAAGGTTTGCTTAGTTTTGAAAGTTGCCAAGTTTCAGCGCCTACTGCAAAGTTCTGTACTGTGTTGTGATGATTTGTGTTTGAAAGCTACAATAAAGCTCCAAATTCAAAGTTTCCTCGCATGCGAGAAGTGTCACTGCGCTCGCACCTACACATGCGGCGTTGCCATTTTCTGGTGTGAGCAACTCTCGAACTTGTATGCAACTTAGGCGAGGCACACACCATACAATATCAATATCACAGCTGATGTAGACATGCCAGACAGCTCCAGAATCGTTTGAAAGTTTTGTCGTTGCTCCCATAGTGTGAAAGGGTACGATAAGCCAATTATATTGCAGTAGGATATAGTATCAGTCTGTTTAGTGAAATACAGTGGACATGACTCCACTATTTTACAATGGAAACTGTCTCACTTTCAATTCCCTTTGTAATTCCAACTGATTTAACCATGTACATGCCCCAAACCCTAGTTGCTGTCTTTTTCTTTCCATCTACATGTACGCATTTGCAAACAAAGATCGTGGCCACTTTATGTGTGATTGCTGCTGTCTTCATTGGGCGCTGAGACACAAACGTCTACACTAATGGCCCATTTGGCTCTCCATCTTGCAGATCTAGTCCCACGGGGACCAGACTTACAAGACTTAAATATCCTGTCAAGTGTTTTTGAAGTCGGGCTCACTCTAGGCTGCGCTGTCCCTTGTAGCTCAGTGTTGTAATGTGCCAACTCGTGTTATTGCCTCATCCTGAAGTGTAAGCTCTGTTTTGATGCAAGATGGAATTTGGTGGCTCAGTAGCTCAACATTTGGTCATGTAATGTGCTTCTTGTCTTATGCTAGAGAGTTTTGTCACGAAAAAAAAAACACCCTCTATCTGCAAAGAAAGAAATGCTAGATGGCGCACTGAGGGAGGAGAAGATAAGAGGAGTAAGTGTGAAGCCAAAACATTAAGAGGGAACAGAGGTGAAGACAAATCATGTGGTGAAGGTAACAATAGAAATGTATCACCTCCTCTGTTAATAATCACTAGCCTGCACAAGCCAACTTCAGACGTACTGTACAAAAACACAAGCCGATGTGAGTTTACTTCCTGTGCTCTGTTTGGATGCTCCACACTCACAGGTGATGATTGCAGTCAATGTGCTGTTCATAACAGTCTGCTTATGTAACCCTGCCGCTAAGTGGGCTCGGCTCTCTACGTGGGTAGGTATGAGGGAACCGGCCCCCTAGCAGTGACAGCACCCAGGAAACGGAGAGGTAAATGTAGATCATGCAGGCCTCTTTGTGCTGTGTGACATGGAGGGGACTCTTTGAAGATCAAATGCTTAGGAGGGGCCACCAGGATCCTGCCGGTCAAGCATAATTAAAACCTCTATGAGCCTGAGATGCTCTAAAGAGATAATGAGAAAGGGCTTCCTCTAATCCAGCCTAATTATGTTTGGATGCAAGGTTGGATTTCAGTAAACAAGGAGAACTACATTTCCCTAGACTCAGCAGATCTATCCAGAAGTGTACTTAACAGCACGGTGACTGTTATTGAGATTTTTCTTGAGCTGTGAGATAAGGTTAGGAAAGGTCCAACAAATCAACAAATGTGTTGATTGATGCAAATTTATGTTAAGGTGTCAGATTTAACAGATCCCTGTTAGTGTGAACAGGATTTGCTTTTTTTCCTCTTAACAGAGCAAGTGTTATGTATTTTATTTACATTCACACTCGACATAATTGTGCAAAACAATGTATGTATGAGTTTAAATGCGGATGCATTAAGAAAAGAGATTATGCAGCACCTACCTGAAACTCAAGCAAAATGCCATGCAGCCTGTAGTGACACTTGTTTTCTGTTGACCAAAGACCAGTGAATAAACAGTGTATAGCCCCATTGCCCTCTTCTGGAGGAGGAAAACACAGCAACATAAGTATCTTAGCTCTGCTATACAGCATGCATGTATTCTGCACTTCAGATGTCCTTGAACTAATCACAAGCAGAATTTTCTAAAAAAAATTAGTGGTTCAAATGCCAATCACCCTACCCTGACAGACAGAGACACACAGAAACATTGACACACACATAGACATAAAGGTCATCCAAAAGGGGATACAGTTACAGTTTCAGTTACAGTTACAGTTTTAACTTATAGGCTATAGCGTCTCCATCCTATGCATCATGAGCTCTTGTTGAGCACCCATGAGCTCATTCATATACACACCTGTGAGGGCCTCTAGTGTCGTGTCATCACCCTGGACCAATCAGGGTTGGCGTAATGAGACCCAGGCTCATCCCTAAGGCACAGCAAGCAGTGCCGTCAAAGTCCAAAAGAAAACAACAAAAGGATTCCAAGATTTCCATGTTGTTGTATTATCTCTGTGTAGTCTATGTGTCTCTATACTGATTCTGTCATCTACTTTCTTATCAGCCAATCATTATTCTGTCTGTCTAAATTCGTCTCAGTGGCACAAAGCCATTATTTCTCAGCCCAGTATGACAGCCCTATCTCTCGGTTTAAAACACTTTGTCACTCTGCATGTGAGTGTTAGTGTGTGTGTGTGTGTATGTGTGTGTGTGTGTGTGTGTGTGCATGCATTTCTCTCTCTGGCTCTGTTTACACTTGGCATTAATATGCATCTTGGGTGATCCGTTCACAAGTGGACACCACTTTGTACAGGGGTGAATGCATCAAGTGCGTCCTCGATGCAGCTCCGGGCCACATATGGCCACATGGTTTCAGCAGTGTGCACGTACATGTGTCCTGGGCCACGCTGAAGGACTGCCCACTCAACTGGCATCCTCTGCATGAGCCGATGTACGTACTCATTTACATTCCAACAGTGTCATATTAAAATGCAAACACTTTCACTCTGTTTATTGCTTTCAGTCTGTCGTACCATCAGAGCGTACATCTGAGCCTATGCTGTGAAGACAGACCGAAAGCTCTACATAAAATGAAAAACTGCATAGATCCAAGTTTGTGGAAACCTCCTCGTTCAGTTTGGCTCATTGTTTCTTCCAGCACCTTAGCAAAGGTTTATCCACATTGCGCAGTAGTCATCGTGCATTATCTAATGGTGTTGAACCTACTTCAGTTAAGGCAGCTTTATAGGGTCTTTCCCCGTATTTAAAGGACAAGTGCTTTAACCGGATAATAGAAAATGGAATGGGATTTGCAATTATTTGTGCCAACATGTAAAGTAAGACAAACCCTTGCAGAGCTGCCTTTAAATAAACATGTGTTAAGAATACTTCTTGTTTTGCAGACGAGGCATGGGAAGTGCATTACTGCCTCCTGTGGGTTAAAAACAGCAACGCATTTGGTCTCTGCAAACGGAAATGCTATAAATGTCTATTTGCATATACAGCAGGGCAGTGATATCAGATCACAAGTGGTCATTCAAGACGCACGTGGAGACGTTTTCTGGAGATAGACGTACTGAGAGCTATCCACTTGTGATCGGATCATTCAAGACACATGTTAACACCAAGTGGAAAAAGGGCCTCTCTCTCTCTCTCTCTCTCTCTCTCTCTCTCACACACACACACACACACACACACACACACCACTGCTCCATGCAGCTGCTGTGTTGTAGTTTGTTCCTGCAACATTTGTGGCATTTTAGGTACGGGAGCCAAAAGGCTGTAGTCAGCTCCACTGATCAGAAGTGATGTAAAACTAGTGTCAAACCATTAGTCAGCTCCACCGATCAGAAGTAATGTATTAACATGAGAGTCAATACCAGCTCAGCTGGCTTGGCTCAAGACAGCAGCTTGCCAGCAAAAACTATTGAATTATGTTCTACTGCCCAATTTCAAACCATTAGATAATGTGAATGAGGCAATGAAATACAACATCCCAGCCAGGATCAAATACACTCATTATAGACAAATTTATGATAAAGCAACGTAAGCTCACAGTTGAGAGCACAGTTGATTATCCAGGACAAGATTTTGTTCTATCACATCTACTCACCCAGTGGAAAAACTGCCACAGAGCTTAAAACACCTTAAAACATTACGTATAAGGGATTTGGGGAGTCTAAGTGAGGGCTAAGGGCTTTGTGGTTTTACCAGCATTAGATTATCTTAAGTGTTTGTTGGGTCTAGCAACTACAGTAACATTCTCTCACACTGACTGGACTTGGCATCGTACACCCTTTTCCTGGCCTTGACACAAATACACACATACACATATGCATGTACACAGGCACACACACACACCCTCTGTTTTTCCCGAATTTCTACATCACTTAACCACTTTTCCTCATTCCGTGTCATTTCCTTTATTTTGCACCTTCTGTTAGATTCAAAACACATTCATACTGACAATGACAAGCCATACTACAGCAGCTGTGCATCTTCACAAGTGTACAACAATCAATAAATGCTGATTTAGTCCCTTGGAAACTTGTCTATCAATTGTGTGTGTTCGTTCACAAATTTTACTATCTTCCTTCTGCCTGTGTCCAACATTTGCAGCGCACAACATAGCCCTTTTTTTTTTTTTCCTGCACTGCTGTTCTTTCTGCAGCTTGACAGGATGACAGCATTTATAGAGCAACAAAATGCCACTAGCTGTCAAGCAGAGAATGAAACAAAACTGCCTATCTGTTTTGGGTGCATAAGGGAGAAGTCAACACAATTTAGACAGCAATTTAGACAGACAAAAATTGATAGTCACAGTAATAAAAAAAAAAAAAAAATGTGGCTTTGGAGCAAGGAACCTCAATCACATCTCGGTCCCACGGAGAGGAGAATCAGATTAGAACATCCACACACATGTTGTATGTCCATGTATTATGTACATTCTCTTAACGTTAAGTCTCAGAGGAAGGCGCTATTATTGCCCGCCCACTGCAAGATGGGAACCACAGTATAGACCCTGTCTGCTTTCCTAAAGAAATTCAATAATGGACATACAGGAAACACTAATTGGGTTTTATGTCAATTTAAGTGATTCTGAGTTTTGTCCTTCAGCATAGTGTCCTTGAATTCAGAGGGCACAGGTCCTGTATCCCAGACACACAAATGGTTTTGTAATGAGATGACCGACATGTTTTGATGGGTGCTTAGCATAGTTGAAGCTGCACGGCAGAATCTAATGGGTCTGGTGAAATGAATGGGGTGTGCCAATAGGTATAGGATTCTTGCATCATTTGCGCAACAAAACAAGAATATACATCAGCAATATGAAAACATAGCAAAAATATGGTATAAAAGTGCTTTGAAAACACTTTGAGACTATAGAGCGCTTTGAGTGACAAGATTACTTTGTCAGATGTGATTACGAACTCACATGGGAAGTGGTGGTATTTCAAAACCTTCCTCTGAATCTTCCTCCGAAGATGAAAAAAGCTCTCAGTTGATATGGCCATAATGGCCTATTCATGATCTGTCCTATCCCATTATGTGGTTGCTGTATTGATTTTCAGCTCAAGCCTAACGTAGGTAGAGGCTGTGTGTGCATGTTGTCGACAGGTTACTTGGTGCCTGTTTGATACAAAGAGTGAAATCAAGTCCCCATTCTTGCAGAACAGTAGCTCTCAATCCCAGTCCTTGCGATAGAGTCATGCTGGTTTTCATTCAAGCCACCTAAACAGGGACTGATTTACACCTGGGACGTCAGGTGAATGCAATTAACCTGCAAGAAGGTCAGAAACGCAGCAGTATCATCCTGACCT
This sequence comes from Myripristis jacobus, assembly GCA_900302555.1. NCBI lineage: Eukaryota > Metazoa > Chordata > Actinopteri > Holocentriformes > Holocentridae > Myripristis > Myripristis jacobus. Next base: position 30,378 of record OMLB01056620.1, read on the forward strand.
GACATTGTGGTGACCCGACACTCGTTCACAATCCTGTCTTCAGAACCAGGAGTGAGAACCACTGTCTATAGAGATAAGAGGGCTCTCAGTTTTTTGAACTAGACAAATGTTTTTCTTCTCATTACGAGAGAACAGTACCACCATTTTCATGAAATTATAAGGATCCGTGTTATTAATGAGCCTGAAATTCATGCATGCATAAATACACTTGCACACACCCACACAGACACACACACATATATACACACACCCATATGCACACAAAATTGCACACAATCAAGAGCTGAAGACCTGCCGCTCATCAGACATGTCGGGAAGTTACAGCCTAACCTCGGTTGAGCCATTATCAGGACAACCTGAAAGCCATTACCAGCAATGATGGAATGGATTCCCATGGGAACAATAGATGGACAGTTACATAGATGGCAGGTGATGAGGTGGACTAGGGAACATGGACGACGGTTATAGCTCTCATTCCTCATACTAAATCACTCTGCTGGGCTTCGCTTTGAACCTACCCATGAATTCAACTTATGGCAGAGTTATCATTTTGATCATGGTTGGATGGGTTAAAAACATTTAATGGTGGCCTGGAGAGAGCCACCGAGCAGCGCACCTTGAAACAAGTGCTCGGGTTTTTGAAACAACACAATTTCAAATGTTTTTCATTGTCCAATTAAATCTGTTGGAAACCTTCAAAAACACAATTCATGGATTATGATGGTTTTTGTTTTGCTCTGAAAGCAGTGATGACCATTTTCCCATTATTACTGCATCTTTTGAAAGATTTCACTACAGCTGCTACCTGTTTTTTTTTTGTCCTTCTTCTTCTCTTTCTTCTTCTTGATAATCAGTTCTTTTGTATTTGTTTTGAAATTCTTGCCCTAAATATATATGTTTATGCATATCTGCTATTTGTTCTTTCTGTTCTTTTTGTGCTTTTGAGACAATGAAAATGCGTGCCAAAAAAGAACAATACCTTGTAGTATACTGGGGTGTGTGTGTGTGTGTGTGTGTGTTGGGTTTGGGGGGTGGTTCAGATACATATACATGTAAAACTAAGATGATAAAGTGTGACTCACAGTGTTCCTAACTGTCACCGCTCAGTATTTTACATGTGTGCCATTTTGTCACGGTTGTTGTGTGAATAGTTTAAATGGTAGCCTGGAGGCAAAATAGCTCTTCAGCTTCACATTTTACACTCCATCCATTGTACATATTAAACACTCGGCAACTGAAATCAACTGATATAGTATTTTGTCTGCAGGGAAACAGGACTGATGTAAATATTAGTTCATAATTTGGCACCCAGTTTCCTCAGTTACAGTCAACATGGCTTTACGGTGTCCTCACGTCTCAGTGATGCGATGTGTTAATGTCATTCATTAAAAGCGTATGTGGAAAACAAAGATAATGGGGGGCATTTATGAAGGGTAAAGCAGTGACACCTGCTAACACATATTAAGGATAAAGGCCTTAATATGCGGTCTAATAACTGTTTAAATGCGCAGTGGCTTACATGATGTCAGTCAGTGAGACACTGAACCAAAAAAGCCAGGATCTCAGTTTCATTTTGTGCTCTAATCTGAAAAGGAGAACGCAATATTCAGACAGAAGGCAACATAAGTATAATGGTTTGTAGCGTCAGGAACCTGTGCATGGCAAGATTGTCTCAGCAGGATTTTAAATGTTTCCACTAAACCTGAGGATTGGTTCTTTTGTGACCCAAATACGAAACAACATTAAGCCCTGATTCGCTGACAGAATATCGTAATACAAGGTAAGTTACACTTGCACTGCCCACACAGCAACTGTCGCTCTTTGGTTTTCCATCAGCTTCACAGTGATAACAGCATGTTGGCATTTATACACCACTAAAGCTGATTAATCTGAAGCTTGACAGTAAATATGCTAGCATTTGAGTCATGCACACAGAGGGGGAAAAAAAACTTGGGCCATGAAAACATCGCTAAATGGCTAAAATATATTTCTGAATGATTTCGCTATACCCCAAGCACTTGCAAATGGCCATTGGCTGTCAGAGCAGAGGAAAAAGCAGCTGAGGACAGGTATCTGGTATATTTCATTAGACATGGAGCCTTAGGGGAGCTGACTACACTGTAAGTTTGTCACAGAGGATTGATGACTGCATTCTATAAAGGTAAATAAATAAATAATACCAGTAATCCCAGAGATGTGACGGCCATAATGTGTCTTGCAATAAAAAGCTGCGGTCTGAGGCTTCTGATAGAAGTTTAATTCACCATGTAATATGTCTTATTTATTTATTTATTTGATCTCGCCATTTATTTATGCACAGCTGCAAACATGTTGCTGAAAGATTGGATTCTCTTTTACTATAAAGGCACGCGGGTTATCAGGTGTATTGCCACCCATTAAAGCATCCTCTGCCTTCACACCTAAAGAGTTGACAGTGAATGTCGGCCAGAGAAGTGGCTGTTAAAAAATAAATAAATAATAATCTTCAAACTCAAATGATGCACCCTTCCCCCACAGGCTCCTTAAACATCCTTTTTAATCATCATGGCATGAAACACTGAAACAAATGGAATAGAGAAACTACAGAAGTAGGTGTATCTGTGTTTTATTATTGTTTTTTTATGATAATTAATTTAAGATTATTGTTTAAATATTCATGTTTATGTGATATATACTGTATACACAGCACATATGTATATATACACAGTATGTATGACTCTGGCAGCACCTTACGTGGATGCTTACTATATATTCATAATAAAGGATAGTAATTACTTCAATCACATCTGACATTTCAGTGTAGTATGACTGTTCTGCTCAGACATGGCACTCCTGTGGCCTTTTTTTTTTTTTTAATCCAAAAAATCTGCAAAGCATTTAACAAATAGTGCCACCCATTCCACATCAAAAACAATCTATTTTGTGTCGTCCCTTAATATCGCTTTCAAGAAAACCTGATGAATGTTGAAACGTTGCTTGATTGGCATCAATCAATAACGTAGCTGCTACGCAACTATCCAGCTGACTTGAGCTTTCTTGAACTTTGAATAAGAAAACACAGTATTGTGTGGCATCATCATTTTGGTTTTTTTTTACGACGCTCAAACTGAAAGAGCACATGTGGCGCTCCCTCTCCAACCTCCATGACTCAAATATGCTGTGGTGAATGAGGTTAATGATATACTGAATCGGTATATAATTTGCAGGCAGGAAATACATCAGCTTCATGGTTGTTAGAAACATTTTTGGATTCTATAAATCAAACCGTTGACTTGAAAGAGCACCTAAAGGCCAAAGGAGCCCTGGGCTAGTGCTGTAACTCAATTAAACTCTGGAAAACAAGGTTTAGGGGCTTTTACACAAACTCTGTAATACATAGAATATATGGTATATATCACTGAAAACTGAGAAAAGGTTATATACTGTGTAAATCCTCTTGCACATATCCCCAAAACAGCTTTGCGCTATGTTGATTTAAGATTTATTGAGAGTTATTGGGTGTGAAATTGTCCTCTAAATAATGTCATCCTGAAGAGGCTGAAACCTTGTTGTGTTAATTACAGCTCAAATAAGCATGGCCAACGCCTTGTGACAGATAACACTCATCCCATAATGCACTGGTTTTCAGGTGTGAGACTAAACAGCATTTAATATAATATATAACCAAAACAATCAACTGAAGCAAAATACCCAATGAACTAGGGACTGCAGTGACAATTTTTCAAGGGAATTTAATTACGTCCAAGTTAAGGACAAAGGAGTATTAAAGATCTACTGTCGGGAGCATATTCCCACATGTCCACAAAATATTTGTCAACTGAACAAAGTGCGGCCTTTCGATTATGGTCTCTCTGCTTTTTTCCCCCTCTTGTTTTCAGGTATTCTGAGCCACACCATGTTTTATCTTTTTGCCGTGACCTTTAAAAGGATGGTAAATTCAGTGAAAAACAGGGATTTTCTTATTAAGCATTATACTTGAGTACTACCTTCATCATCCACCAACATTTAAGAGTTCCTAAAAGTCATTAGTTGTAATAAAATGGAGTTTTGGGAGGTCACATTTTTCTACAGTAAAAAAGAAGGCTGGGCAGGCTTTTCTTTCGTAGGGTAGCAACATCGTTGGGAACAAAGACCAAAGATAGTAAGATAAGTCTTACTGTGACTGCAGAGATGCGTTGGTAAATGTTTGCAAATGTTCACTCACTAAAAACGTACACTTTGGAGGCTTGTAGTGGTAAATTTGAGAAAATCCATGTCTGACACCATTACTGCAGCTCCAATTTAGACTGAAGCATTTCCTACACTGCCTCCACAATTGGCCTTTTTCTGCAGGTAAAGGACTTTAGATTCTAACAGTTTCATGAACTTTTCTACACCCAATGATGACAACAAAGGACATTTTAATGAAAAAATCCATATCTTAGTTTATAATCCCTGTATTGTTGTCAAAATTCATGCAGTGGGGATTTTAGAGGAATTTTAACCTTTAAAAGACCAGTATGATGCTGTGAGGAGAATAAATTGTCCTTTATTTTTACATATATATCTTTGTGAGTGAACTTACAGTATCTTTACATATTTCACTGCCTGATGTTTCAAATAGCTTCCATTTTACCAACCATGACACCCCTATAGGCAATGGACGCTACATACTTCCATTTTTCCTGGACTATATGTGGCCTAATTATCTAATTCTACATCAACATCACAAAACATTACAACTGATTAGTTGATGATAGCCATGTTCCTGAGAAAGCTCTTCAAAAGATATAACAGACTAAAAATATAATAAAACTTTAAGGTTTTTATTTACTAAAAGTTGACATTTAAAATGTTTTTTTTCCTCTTGTTTCATTTTTAGTCTTTGACAAACTAATTGCCTGTTATATCATTTAAAGAAACTTTAGGGCCTTTTTAATTGCAACAGCAAGGTGATTAAACACTGGAGCTGTGAGTCTAAATTGCTCAACTGAAGTAATAAGGAGAACAAAGACAATGACATTGACATTTTATTAGCAATAATTCACTGTAGAATGATAAGGCACACGTTTTGCCAGAGCAGCGCTTCTTTTACAAAGAAAGGAGTGTAAGAGTGGATAAAGTGTAAGCCATAAATTCTCAGAATCAGATATTGTAAAATATTGCTTATCTGCTTAATAGATTTAATTTGCCTAGAAGTAGAGAACCCATTTGCAGACTGCAGTAACTATGGTACATGTAGAGCCAAGTATGACTAGTTGCTACATAAAACAATACATTTATTGCTGTTTTACTGATTATTATTCTAAGCAAATATTCAATAATTTATGTAGTTCATGTGCAACAGCAACCAGACACCAAAAATGATGGATTTAATGTTCCTGCTCCTGTAATATATTGCATTCAAATGCAAAACAACACAAAATAAGCTTCTCCAAGACCATTAATGCACAAACGGAAATCTATTTTCCATATTGCATAAACATGGAGCACTCATCTCTCGTCTCGTCTTATTTACTCATAGATAATATACTACAATAATGCTGTACAGCAATGATAATTAAAAATTGGATGGCTGAAGAAGTAAACTCCATATTACTAATTTATTCACTTTACCCCCTTGCTTTTTCCAGTTTAGCACTGTAGCAGGGTTGCAGCCTAACCCAGCATACAGGAGATGGGAAGCAAAGAAACACCCTGGACAGGTACAGCACAGAAAATCACCCACCCACACATTTATATCTGTGGACAATTTAGAGTGTCCAATCCACCCAAACTGGGAGGACGCTGAAGCAACCAGCAGAGAGCACGCCAGCTACACATGGGACATGTCGGGGTCAGGACTTGAACCATCTTGCTGTGAGGCGGCAGTGCCACCATGTATTAACTCATTGTAAAACATAGTGTAATTTCCGGAGCACAGCATACTGTCAGCTGTACTTGGTGCAAAACTTTTCTTGGAGCCACTCTGTAACACATTTACATGATTAAAATTCACAAAAAATATATATTACTACATAAAAAGTTTAAGTACATAATTTGGCATGCTTACTCAACCTGTTGTTTAAACGTTTGGACCGAAACACAATCAATTTTTCATTACAGCCTGAGCTAAAAATGGTATTGATGTGATTTAGCAAAAAACAGCATTGATCTGTGTAACTTATTTTAATGCCATCATCTGGGCTGATTGCCATGCCATTCTTTATCCATGTGACAATGTTTTGCATTAATTCCTTTGAAGTAGTAGTGGTAGTAGTAGTGAAAAAAGTTTAGTATGCGCTTATCATGTGATATAAAAGTGTTATAAACCAGGTTTGAAAGAGATTTGCTGACTATATGTGACAATAATGATGGTTGTCACAACAGGTAGGAGCACTAATGAGCCAGTTGATTCAATGACCTTGATAACAGTGCCACGCAGGTTAAATACCTGGAACTCAGAGTTGAAGATGAGAGGTGAAACATCTTCAGGGATCTACAAACAAGTCCCATTGCCCTCAGTTCAGCTGTCCTTGGTTAACCATGACCAGGGTGACTGAGAGCCTCCACAGACTGCTGACTATATGTAGGACACATAACACACTATAAAAAATCAACACTATTCTGAAACTGAGATAAACTAATATTCTGTCATCCTGCCCTCCCTGAATTGATTGCTGGCAAAAACCAGACACACTCATTTTCTGTCAGGGGAGTTGGTCTCAGTCCAATAATTTATTGGGCTGGGCAACCATTTTGGTACCGTTTATCCTCATTGATCTATTTGACTCTCAGGGGCCTCTTTCGCTCGGTAGCTATTGGGATATAAGATGAAGTGACTTAAACGTATTGGTCTCTCTGTCCCAAAAGGTAAGAAAAGAGGGGATTTTCCTGACAATATCACAGTCACTTCAGGAGAATGTGCTCTTAATGGATAAATCCTAACTCTTAAGAAGAGTGGAGAACTACACCATTTGCACTATCCTTTCTGAGCATACCTATAAATGCATCCACTGCCAAAGAAGAGTGATTCCTTTAGAATATTTAGAATAATAATATTTAGAATAATGAAAGCTTGAGTTGGCTTCATGTTTAGAAACAATGCATTCGAATCACAGGATGAAAAAGTTGTTTGTTGACAAGGGCAGAGTCTGACTGGTGAGGATTTGAGACAAAGAGCCAGGATTATCCCTCTTCCCAAGTGGTCATTATCCCAGTTTCCTGATAGAATCAAGGTCTTGCAAGAAGGCAAACATAAGTGGAACGTAAGGAAATGAAGGGCATTTAGCTTAGAAAAGCCAATAAACAAGAACATTACTTTAAGAAATAATTCTATCGTCATCCCTCTCAAAGACAATAATGCTT
>OMLB01056622.1:0-15768 GCA_900302555.1 Myripristis jacobus
ACACGCATGCTTGCCTGCGAACCCACTGCTCTAAATGTGTGTGTGTGTGTGTGTGTGTGTACAGTATCTGTGTGTTTGTGAGAATAATTGTGTGTGGGACTGTGTTAAAGTTTGCTTGTCCTTGCAGTTTTGTGTGTGTGTGTGTGTGTGTGTGTGTGTGTGTGTGTGTGTAGGTGTGTGTGTGTGTGTGTGTGTGCATAAATAGTATGGAGCTTATTTTGTAACATTGTGACTGCAAACAGCACAAGAGCCAAACTTCTTTTTGAGGCATCCTCCGCTTAGCGATACAAGAGGCTCCCAACATCTGCACAGTTTGATTAAAGCACAGTGTAAAGGAGCTAAACAGCCTCAGCGCTGTTGTTGGTCCTTGTACTTTGCTCTTCGTGTAGCGAACGCTCATCACCATACAGCAACATAAGCATATGCATTTTAAGATTTAGTATTGACTACAGTTGTAGCTGTACAGGGCCCTTATTTTTTCCAGACTCCTTGTCATTTTTTTTTTTTTTTTTTTTCAAATTCTGTGTTTTCCGTTTTTTTCCTGAAATCTGTGTTTTACAATTTAAGCACATTTTGGCATCAGAGGGTGTCTAATCATGTGGTGGATGAATGAAATTTCAACAACTCAATAAGAAATTGCTCAAAATTTAATGAATATCAATGAATTTATAACCCAAGTGAAGTGATGAGCCCTGCCTGTGGAGAAGATACAGCAGTGTGCACATAAATGACACCAAAACACAGTAGAGACTATCAGCATAGTTTTTTCTGTTTATTCAACTTAGGTGCTGTGAACAAAAAAAAAATAAGATAACTGTAACAGTGTGGAAAGTCCTAATTTTTTAAAAATTGCACCCACTTTTTGACAAATTCCGTGACTGTCGTGACAGCGTTTTACTGTTGATTCTATTTTTTGTTATCAAATTCTGCAATTTTAGACGTTGTTTTTTTGCTTTGCGAAAATCGCTGGGCCCATGTATGTCCCACTGAACTATACTGGACCACAGTGTAACTCATGTTAGACTGTGGACACGATGAATACTTCAGTATGACTGGCTGAACGTCCACATAAACCATGTCAAGAGTTAATATCATTATTCTATTCTATTCTATATGTAACTAATGCCTTTTCCTCAAATAAGAACAATAAATCAGCAGCTACAGTTTTATTATATATTCAAAACGGTCCTATCAAAAGACAATGGAAGTATAATGGTTTATAATGGAATTTTCTGCACCTGTCCCATTGACATCAATGGCACCAAACTTTGTCCTTCCCTTCTTCTGCATGCATTCCTCTGCATACATTCCATCTTAAGCTAACTGTGTTAGTGTATGTTAGCCGCAACACCCTGCCATGTTATTAAAATACTGATTTTTTTCAAAACTAATATGGTTGTTTGCAAGCAGTTAATGTTGCTGGAAAATGAACACCAACACTGAGCTAGCCAAGCCACTTTTGTGTAGGTTTCTACCGTATTCAGTCCATGTTGGCAAATCCACAGTGTCTACAACAATTTGACTGTGATGCTGTAGCCAAATCAGCCGACAGTACTGTCTCCACAGGCTGTTCCAGACATTAGTCTGACCTGTACAAAGACAGTGCCACCATCAGATCACAGTTCTGCCTAGATTAATAAACTTTGCCTAGTTTTTAATTGTTGGCAAGTGACCATGTTATAAGCACTCTGAGGTGTCCCAATGTAGGGAACTAATGGATGAAGTGGAAGCAATATTGGGACACCTTGTCATGTATTATTGCACGTCTTAGCATTAATCTGCTACTCTAATTTATAGAGTCCATATCAGTGAGCAGGTAGGGGTTTGTTGTCTTGTTCACAGACATTTAAAAGCCACTTGTTGATTGTGAAATATTGGCTGCTGGGAGATTGAGGGGACAGGAGGTTTGAAACTCCCGTTGTGGGACAGTCTTGGCCAATCACACATCTACCCTGCCGCCCTGCTCTGAAATGAGATACAGAGCCAAAACCCTGGCAATCCAAAGCTCCAGGCTTCCAGTCTTTCTAAATGAGTAAAAACAGCATGTAAATATATGGGAATTCCCTGCCAAAGAGCAATGTGTCATTTTTGATATATGCCAGTGTAATGCAATTCAAATGGGGACGGAAAAAAAATAGAAACTGATGCATTCATGCAGAGAGCCATGCGAACTGGAGTCTGTCCGCTTGTGCGCCGTATGTAACAGAGCATATAGACCGCTGAGAGCTGATGTGCTCATGTGCATTAGCATATACACCATGTGCGTACATTCACCATGTGTCTTGGTGTATGTGTGCATCGGTGAATTGTAATGTGTAAATTTATGTGTGTGAGAAAGCTGAGAAATAGATATTTGCGTGTATAATAAAATGCATTTCACAGGTCAGTGGGTCTCTGATGCTCTTACACATTGCTCACAGTCTTGTCTTTGCTGGATAAAATTAAACTGATCTGCTGCATTTCAGTTGAGATTATTTTCTAAGTGATACTATATGCATAACACATTTTATTGTGTGTCTTTGTAATGTGCTGAATATCTTCTCCCCTCTTCCCATCTCTTTCTCCCTCTCTTCTCATCTTCCCTTCTCTCCTCCCTTTCCCTGTTTCTCTTTTCCTCCTCTTCCTCTCTCTCCTCAGTGTCCGACAGCCGAGCAGGAGCAGGAGGAGGCGGTGCAGGAGGAGGGCCGGACTTTTCGCAGGCCCGTTTCTCCTCCTCGCTGCCCACCTACCTCCCTGTCCAGTGTCAGCTAAGTGGCGCTGACTCCGCCTTCTTCCTGCGGGAAGCCAATCAGGAGGTCATGCGGAACGGCAGCCTGTCGTCTCGCACTGAGCCCTTCTTCCTCCACCAGCTGGAGCCCGGCGTTGGTGCCCCGCCCTCCGTCAACTGCAGCTACGGCAACATGAGCGCAGAGCAGCCAATCCCAGTGGAGCTGCTTCAGGGCCCGCCTCCACATCTCCTGCTGACTGCCAGTCAGGTGACCCTGAACTGGAAGGTCAAAGGTCATGTGGTAATGCCCAAAGTGGGGTCAACACGTCCCTGGATACAGGTACCAGTAGATTTATCTTATTATCACAATGGATAATATCAGCTTCAACTTTCCCAATGAATCTACCCATTTTCTATATTTGTCTAATCTTCCTATCTAATGCATATCTTCCTATAATCGTCCTATATCTGTAAAATATTTAAAGAAATATATGTAGAATACATATCACAATTGATAAAATGATGGGTATAAGAGATAATGCAACTGACAGGTACGAAACTAGAATGTATCAAACAGAACGGAATGAATTAAATGAAGTATTAAATGTTTTAACACCTATAATACAGTGTGTCTAAAATAACAGCATTTGAGCAAATTAGACAAATAAATGAACAAATGTATTTGTATAGCAGGAATATGTCTTTGGAAAAGTAAATAAATAAATAACATTTATACAATATGTAACAGATGAGAAAAACATGAAAATAGGGAGAAAAATGTTCATGTGATCTTACAGCATATGCACAGGATGTGCAAAATGTGGGACGGGTGCATTAGAAAAGAGGAAATTCCGGCAAGCGGTGCAATCCTCTCAGGATGAAACCCAACCAGAGAGGCAGTAATTAGAAAAGAGAAGGAAGCCTTCGGGATATTTTAAATTTATTCCCAAAAGGAGGTTTTTACAATCAAAGAGTTCCTGTAGTATTTTCTTAATTTTGCATTGCTCTGTTCCCTCTTTCCTTGAAGTCTCATTCAATATAAAACGACCTTTTCACCTTTTTAGCTCATTCAGACCATCATATCATACACCTACTTGACGAGCCATGTAAAACAATGACAAAAATGTCCTGACTTTATGTCAGCCTGTTTTCAGCAGGAAGCCCATCACATTAAGGAAGCAAGGGCTCTCTCAAAATGCGTTTTCTTGATCAGAGGTCATTGGCTGAGCTCTGATCAGACATTAGCTACCTGGGCAGATCTCTATGTAGGGTACATAAGGAAGCTTTTGCAAAGCTGCTGTATTTGCAGGTAACAAATGGTTTTGTTTTGTCACATAACTACATTCATAGTCTGCCCCATGCCAAAACACTTTGATTTTACTGATACATATTTGCCCACAGTGCCGCACGTATAGCTGCAATTTACTCTTTCCTCTTTTTCAGTATGACTTGTGCATTCCTTGCCCACTTTGCATTGGGTGAAATTATGCCACAATACTTTTTCAGTTATCTATCCCTGTAAGTTACAAATTAACTTTTTAGCGAGCTATCCACATACTGATTTATTTCCTTATTTGATTTTGAATGATCAAAACTCTCTTGAAACAAAATGTTTCATTCGACCTGTGAACCACCCACATGTTCCAAAGACAGTAGAAATCACCCATCATCTTATTTTTTGCACGTACGCAGTGCAAAACTCTAATGTGTTATCATTTCCCACAGGTACTGTTCTACTTAGCGGGGCGGCGTTGGGATGAGCCTGATCCCCCTCCTCCAGCCCTTCTCCCCTGCATTAGGGCCTTGGCCATCCGTGACCCCAGCGAAGCAGCACCCTCGGTGGGCTGCCGACTCATGGGAACCCCTGGCATCTGCGTTGTCCGCCTGGAGCTGCCCCCGGCTTGGTTTACTCCCACACAAGTCAGAAAAAGACCTCCTGAAATAACTTTACCATCAGTGGATGTGTATTACTCAATCGTGCCAGTCGAGGGGGCTGGTCAAGAGTGCCCCCCCATCGTTAACGAACCATGGAGAGGTCAGAGTGCAAATGTCGGGCCTCTCGGAGCCCTGGGTTTGGGGCTTGGAGGACAGTGGAGCCCCCTAGTGGATGGAGGTCTTCAGGACATGCAGAAAGCAGGCTCTGTGGCACTGGTTATGGGCCCAGTGTTGGCTAAAGGAGAGAAGCTTAGACTGGATGAGAATGTGGAGGTTCTGGTGCCACCCAGCCCAGTTCGGCTCGGCAAGACAGTGGCCTTCGGCGTCTACATGAAAACATATTCTAACGTGGAACAGTTTACACTGAGGTGAGACCAGAAATAATAAATAATAAATGTGCCCCATCTTATTTTGTATTCTGCTCTCTGTTGGTCTCACTTTCCCTTTCCCTTTTTGCTCCTGGCTTCTCTCTGATCATTTTTCCCACAGGGCGTGCAGTGCTGCCACTGTGGGCTATGTGTGGCAAATTGTGGTCACTCACTCACTAACTCACTCACTCACGGATGGCCTGCGAGGCATGTTTTGACAGGGATGTTTTGTGGGAGGCATATGCATAGAAAGGGTTGATGTTGCCTGTGTACAACCAGGAAACGCCAAAGCACCACTTGTCAAAGTCGTATCATAGTTGATAATCTATCCATGTAATTATTATTATTTTTTTCTGTAGCCATTTTGAGTTAAACTTAAAGTCACAGGCTGACAGCCGCAGGTGCACTGTGGGTCTGGGCGTTTTTTGTGCTTGTTTTTATCATCCTCTCTTCATTCACTCTCTTTCTTGTTTTTGCCTCCTCACTTTCTCCCTCGCTCTCTCATCTCTCAACGCCGTTGCCTCCAGAGGTTGATGGCTGTCACCTTTGTGTACTCAGCCTCTTTCAGGAGCCAGCAATGCAAATAACACCTTCATGAATATTCATCACCAATCTAGGAAGGAGAGAGAGAAAAACAGGAAAAAAGGAGAAGAAACAGAGGGAAAGATTGACAGAGGAAGTGAAGCGTTGGGAAACAGCTAGGGGAAAAGAAAAAAGAAAAAAAGAAAAAAAGTCCGGTATAGATCTTGGTCTCCTGAACTGTGGATTGATAACCCGAATGGGTCACAGGCCTGGTTTAGGATGTCCACAGCATGATTCCCCACAGAGGTGGTAATATCCTGTCAATGGCCTGTGTCCCAGGGCAGCAGCATTTTTCATTTGGCTCACAGGTTGAAAATAAGTTTAGAACCCCTAATCTAGACTAAGTTTGCATATCTGTGCTCCGTCTCTGCCACATCATTTCACTGACTTTTGGGATTTCAGGGTGACAAATGACAGATTGTGCAGATTTATCATCCTATCCCAAGAACATCCCGGCACACAACACTGTGGCGTGATATAGCATTACCATAACAATGTACATGACTCCTGAGGGGTTTGAAGTATTGAGGGGATTCTAAAGTGAAACTTTGCGCAACTTTGGATAACTTTTCGGGGTATTTTGCTCTTACTTTCACTCAGATAATTGGCACATGTCATCCGACACATCCTAACATCACAATCACATTTAATCTCTAGTGCATTTATCCTGCTGCATGCAGAGTTCTGTGAAAAGTGTATCACTTGTATCCATCTGATGCAGCAGTAAAGCATTCTTTTATATGAAGTGAATGAACTTCTTTTTGACAGCAGCACATTCAGTGCCTGATCGATGAGCGATTTGGTGCTTCCATGGTGCTTAGCAGGCTGGGTATTTGAACTGCCAGCAGGAATGATACTTGAATCACTGTGTCATATTTTCTGTTCCGTGGCCGGCTCCACAGACCAGCTAGTAGACAAACTACTAAGGGCACCTTCACACCTGCTTTGCTTAGTTTGGTAAAAAAAATAAATAAATAAAATAAAAAAATCTGGTGCATTCACCCCTTGGTGTGATTAATTTGGGAAGATGTAAGAGAACAGCAATCACATTTGGGTTTTGACCAAAAAACAAAAAACAAAAAAAAGACCCTGTTGTGCAGGTGGTCTTGGACCATGTCCACACCAAGCTGGGTAAATTTGAAAATGCTTTTTTTTAAATCTCCATTTTAGTCTACCATCCACACAAATCTGTGTTTTCTATTACGAAAAAAAAAAATTGCCAGCCTGCTTCTATGTTCATGGACATGGGGACATTTTCGGGTGTTTCAGTGATGATGGCGGGCTCTTTGAAAAATGATGTGAAAACATTAGAGCTGTGTGGTGTGGATGGCAGGCTGAAACGGGGTTATTGGATTTACCCATCTTAGCATGGACATGACCTTGGCACAGTTATAAACCAAATCTGGAGTGGTTTGTTTGTTGAGTGAATGAGAACCAAACTAGATCAAGAAGCATCAAGCGATTTGCCTTAAAGCAGCTCCTGTAGCCAGCTACACTGTGCATTATGGGCTGGTCCATACAGAAGTGTACGAATCTGATAGAGTTAGCATCATCGATTAGCTTGCCTGGCATCAACTGCCTTTGATAGCACGAGTCTAGTGTTAGCCAGGCTACTATTGGTTAAAACCATCGCAACAAAATCAACTGAGGATTGACACGGAGGAAATACACTGCATTCTTGGATGCAGCCACCTTGCAGGAGTCACCCACCAGAGAGGAACATTTTTCAGTGTGACCACTGTATGGCCCCAACGATCACTGACATACAAACAAAAGCCAAAGATGTACTGCATGCCCATAACTGGCCTGGAAGGAAACGTTTCTTCTCCTCTGCCTCCCAGCCTTGTGATATTTGTCCAGCCAATGAGCAGGGTGACAGCTCTCAAATGCCTTTCACTGATGTATTTTTTATTTTATTATTATTTTTTTAAATTTTCCAAACCAAACCAAATGAAGAATGCAACAAAATGGCAATATTCCACTGATTCAGATAAAAGCACTTTTTTCAGCCCATCTGCATGTGAATTGCTGGGTGTGTGACAGGCCATACTGATGGACACAAAGTGCTGCATTGCAGGCAGTTTGTGAAGAGGGCATTGTATTGTCTATTTTATACAGTTTAAGTAAATATAGAGTGAAATATGTAGCAGTAATAATGCAACAAAATAATAATTATCCCACTGATTTGGACAAAAGCAAATGGACTGTAGGTGTGACAGCATCCTAATTAACTTTTCTCCGTCCCTGACTTGGCTTCTTGTAGTCTACTTCTCAACAAGAACAGCAGAATGAAAAAACACAGATTGTTTTCTCTTGCCTCATGAAACCTCCTGAAAAACCTCATTGTCCTAGTCTATAATTCATGATTTTTAATCAAATGAATCCGGTAGCAGATGTTTCCGGGTGCATCGAAACACCACTTGATGCTTCCAGTACACATTGTGTACAACTGCCAAGCTTGAAAATTGTAGTAAAAAAAAAAAAAAAAGAAGCTTGCATGCTCAGTCATCGCTTCCCTGGAAAATCAAGGTTACAGACTGAGACAGAAAGTGACATGACAGACAGCGAGAGGAGCAGAGTTAAGACAAGATGTGATTTGATATTCAGATGAGAGCAGATCAGAGCATGAAATGAGCTGAGCTTAGTTAAGTTGAGAGGAGGGAGTGAAATGAGATGACATGTTTAATTTGGTTTAGTTTGTGTAGCAGTGGTACACAGAAGGAGGTGATCAAAAGACACAGTAATAAAAGAGAAATATATATAAATATTAAAAAATAATAATAATAATAATTTGAACAGCTGACGTAAATAACCCCAAGGGGCTTTACCAAATGGGCTGTTGTTATGCTGTGTGTTGTGCAATATCTTGACTCATTGGGGAAAGAAGAGAGGACGGTGCGTGTGAAAACTACTAGTAGAGAACAGAAGGTGATCTTTGGTACAATTACAAAACCAGCACATCTGGACTGCGATGCTCTCCACTTTCAAATGAAATGCCTGCATTTGTGTTATAGCTCTGTTAAAGATTTAACAGTTCTTTGTGAGCCGCTGCCGTGTGTTAAAAGGTGGTTTAACAGCAGCCCCAGTCAACAGTAACACAGTTGTGTTTGGTGCCTTATACAGTCTCTCCTGAGGTCATCTGAGGAGAGCAGAGGGACAAAACAGATTGGCTAGACTGCACTGCACCCTGTTCCACTACCTGCTGACTAGCATAAGACACACACACACACACACACACACACACACACACACACACACACAAATGCGCACACACAGACACACACACATGCCACAGATTGGGGGAAATAAATGCTTCAGAGACATACTGTGCGCACCATTTCGTAGATACATGTACACAGAAACACATTCCTCTACACATTAGTTTGTGGTGTGTCTCACAGGTAGATATATAAGAAAGCTCGTGTGCATGTGCGCGCGCACACACACACACACACACACACACACACACACAGAGTGATGAGGTGGCCTCTTTGGTTCCCCCTACAGATACTTTGTCTCTGTCTCAGTTGTACAACACCCTGCTGTGTGTATGCGTGTGTGTGTGTGTGTGTGGCACTGCCACTAACAACAGTGTGGGGGGGGGCTCTTCTCCCTTACTGTGCTATATCCTTCCCTTTTCTCTTCCCTTTGTCCTTCCTCCTTTTCTCCATTTCTTTCCTACTGCAACTCTCCACCTATTCTATTCTATTCTATTCTATTCTATTCTATTCTATTCTGTTCTATTCCCTGTTGTATGCGTGCATCTGTGTGTACATGTGCATATCCAGTATGTAAATCTCTATCGTCTGTGTGGGTGAGTGTTTTTTCTTGATGCATACATGTATGTGCATGCATCTCTCTATGTGTGTGTGTGTGTGTGTGTGTGTGTGTGTGTGTGTAAGTACTGTATAAGCGTCTTTGATGAATGTCTAATAAGCCAGAATTCTGTCTCATCCTTGACCGTGTCTGTGTGAATCGATGTCATCTGTATGTGTGTGTATGTGTGTATGTACATGTGCGTGTGTGTGTCCCGTCTTAGCTCTTGCCCTCTGCCCCAGCATACAGTCCCATGGATAATCTTCCATGTTAGAGGCACAGTCAGACATGTAATAAGGCTTAAGTGGATCTCATCTGTGTGTGTGTGTGTGTGTGTGTGTGTGTGTGTGTGTGTGTGCGCGCACATGTGTGTGTGTGTGCATGTGTGTGTGATATATAATAAGCCTTAAGTGTGCTCCATCACACTGAGGTGATGTGATTATGATAAACTGCTGACGAGATGGAGGGACACGGAGAGAGATAAAAAAAAGACAGGAGAGGAGAGAGAGAGAGAGAGAGAGGGATGGCTGAGGGACAGATGCTGTTTTTCACTGGCACTTTGGCCGCACCAAGTCGAGCTGTGTGAGCTGATTTGCATTTCCATAACCAGTTTAAGCACGCTGAGCTGAGTCCGAGATTGACCATCCATTGACACCCTGTACCCTCCCTCAAGTCGGCTGCTGCAGCATCATTCACTGGTCAGAGAGAAACTGAACAGCTTTGAAACAGAGCTGCTTACAACAAGGAGGCCCCTATAGCAACATTCAATCTGACCATGTAAAAACTACTTTTTAATTTTTTTTTTTTTAACAGATCTCTTAGTTACATCAATGTTGTTCATGTGAAGCAGCCATTTCAAGTCTTGTTAATGTTTTGAAAATAAAACACTTGTGCATCTAGAGTCCACACTGAGACACTCACCTTTTAAAAAACATGTCAGCTGCTCCTGATGGGCGTCAAAGTCCTCGATCAAATTATGCTAATATTTAAGGGCTAACAGGTGACTCAAGTTGACACATTTTCAGACTGTATTATGTGTTGGAGGCATGGGTGGACTGGCCATCGGGCACACCAGGCATTTGCCCGGTGGGTCGATGTGCTACGTGGGCCGGCAGTCCCGACACTTCTTTTATTATTATTATTTAAATAGCTGACCGGCCCATACAAGCAATCGATCAGCGGCCCGATTGACCGATTGATTCACATTGCTAAACAACCCCTTTTGCGTAGTTTGGTCCCGCCTGCATAATGATTTCGGCAAATAAAGTCATTGCAAGAGTTTGTTTACTAACCACTGGGCCGGCCCTTGAGACACGCTGCTCTGCGGCCCATTGGTTATTTTTCTTCACTGACACGGGGCTGGCCCAATCACATCACGAGCCTGTGGCTCGGTGCGCCGTGTGCAGTGCAACGCGGGTGGAACGTTATCTCATAGCATCTACTGAGATGGAGAGAAAATGCAAAGGTGGCGCAGAGAAACTGCGAGGGGAAAAAAAGCTGCTGTCAATTTTCAATTTTCGTAATTTATCAACATGAACGAAGAAGAATGAGCCCAAAGAATGTAAAAGGTATATTGTCCTCGATGGCACAGCAGATAGTTCCTCCGTCTGCCATGCAGGAGGCCAGGGGTTCAATTCCCCACCCGGACAAGAGTGTGTCTTTACTTTATTACCTCACTTTGTTGTTAACCATGACAGAATGACAATGAATTATTCTGCCTGTCATTGGCTAGATGACACACACAGTGGCATTTAGGGTTTCTGTAATTTTTTAATTTCTGTACTCTTTTTGTGAATTTGTATTGTAACCCAGGTGCTAAATTATTATTATCATTATTATTATTGTTATTATTATTTTGCCTTTTTTTTTTGTTTTGTTTTGTTTTGTTTTTTTTGCCTTTTTTTAATGCCTTGTTCTAACTTTATGGGGAGATATATATACCAATCGAATCAGATTCAGATTTAAACAAGGATTTGTGTGGTATACTTTGTTAGTCGCCATGACCTTCCTATGTGCAGTTTGGGCTCATTCTCCTTTCATGTTGATAGGCACCTGCACTTACCAATCTGAAATAAATGCCCAAAAGGCGTTGGCCAGTTGTGGCCTGTTCAATAGAATAAAAAAGCTCCAATTCATCTATTGTATTTTATTGTTCCACTATAGTACTATAGGCCAGTATGACTGGGGCAGCCAAGTAATTTGACATATTTGAACAATTTTTTAAAAAGTAATGTAATAGTTAATTAATTACTTTTTAGTAGAAGTAACTATAATTAATTACTTTTTCAAAGTAACGTGCCCAACACTGCTGATGACCGCTAACTAATTGCATGGCAATATGGTTTTAAAGAGTTGCACAGTTGGTATACACATTTAAGAGAGCAAAAAGACCGGAAAGGTGTGCGTTATCGAATGTGGTGGGCCGGTCTGATCCAAAATGCCCGGGCTGATTTTTTGTCCCAGTCCGCCCCTGCTTGAGGGACACTGGCTTGTAACTGATGCAAACAATAAGCAAAAGTCACATTTTCACAACAAGTTAGCTTATTGGTGCAGATATCTAAATGTCTTCTGATATAAGAAAAAGAAAAACAGTCATAGCCTTAAGTCCATAACTCTTTGTGGGTGAAACTGCCTGCTCCTAGCATTGTCCTCCATTATTGACCAGTTTGAGGTGTCTTGAAATGTAGTTCATCAAGTAGTCCTCTGTGTGATCAACAGCCCTATCAACTCCCCACAGATGGTCATTTTTTTGCAATGGGGCAGTTAAACCATACTTAGTTACCCTTTAATGCTTTTATTGCCGTATGAGTTTTGGGGATTTAAGACAAGGCCAACAAGATGTCAAAGATGAGTAAATATAAATATAATAAAAACCTAATGACACTGGATCGTGCAGATGGTGGGTGTAAGGACAGTTATGGAGGGTATGTTGAATGCTGAGATTTGGCCTTTCTAGCATTAATGTAGCCCATACATTCTCCCTGTGGTTGCCTGAGTAAGGAACAAATCCCTTATTTCGACAATGTTGAGCTCAGCTCTGCCCATTGAGCTAGTAATAGTCCCTTTGTTTCTCTCTTATTACTTTCTCACACTTTTATTACTGTCAAGCACACACATGCACGCACACACTCTTACAAACACATACTCTGAGGGAGCCAAGGTCAATACACACTCACAGATGTACAGCTATAGACTGCGGTTGGTCTGAGAACAAACAAAAAATTACACAGACAGGAGGTGCTGGTAAAAAAAAATAAAAATAAAAAAATCAACACAGCTGCAGTGGTTAATCTTTACTTTGATCGAGAGCTCCATCACGCTGTTTTGTTTTTGGGCTCAGATGCTTATCATAGAAAAGATTGAGTTCCCTGAGATTAGAGCTGTTGGAACTGAGAAAGCTGAGTGAAATCTCTGCGTGTTTCATAGGGATATATGCCTCTCCCACTGTGCGTGAAAACATTTCCAGTGCTATGAAAATCATATTTTTCACACTGATGCAGGAAAAGTAGCACCATTTGCCTGACATTGTTATCCACCTGATTGCTTTGATGACCTTACATGATCGGAAGGTTCAATTGACATTTTGTTGTTATTTACATACCATATTTTCTTTATGTTTCTGAGAGCAGGAAGTAAACAAAGACCCTCTTACTTGCCAAAAGTATGTGTGATATATGTGATATCACAGATAATATTTATCACAGCCACATCAAATCGCCATGCTTCCAACCTGCAACACCAAAAGAAACATAGCAGCTTGCCTCCCAGTATAACAAGGCTCATTACTCCTTGTACTGCAGAGCCTTCCCACGCCGAGTCTACGAACACATGATCTGTCTGTGGCCTTTCAGAGGGAAATGTCAAATCAGTGTGTAGGATAAGGTCAGGATGAGAACAGTCGATGGGGCATCACTTTACCTGCCACTTCGCTACACTGCAAAAAATGTCCACTCTCACAAGTCATTTAGTCACGTATTAAGTCTTAAAATAGCATTTCTGCGAATGGAAGAGGATGATGAAATGATGTTTGTAATGTAGTTTCACTTGTTTCCGAACTTTTCTTGAATCAAGTGATGATACCTGGAAATACTGGAGGTTACTTCACTGGTATGAAGATAAAGTCACCACAAGATTTCCTGATACATGTTTGACTGCAGGGGGTTTAAGTGTTTTGATCCCTTTTAAAAGTGTTTCTGTCATATACGCCAGTCATAAAGAAAAATCCAATTTCAACACTTGAAATTACTTACTGAGATTGAGTTTTTTTTGTTTTGTTTTGTTTTGTTTTTGCAGTGTAGAACACAGAGCCTAGGCGTACAGACAGAGAACAAACAATTAATCTGATGTTGTCAGACCTGTGTGTGTGTGAAAGGGGAGGTCCAGGAAACTTCTCTTCAAAAAATGTTACAGAGCCCTAGTGGGTCCTGAGGCAGTCTTTTGATTGGCTTGGAGTTTCATCACTCACCCTGGAAACAGCACGTCTGGTTTGTCATTCTGTCAAGGCAGAAACACCTCGCTTCATTTGTTAATGTTAACAGTGAATGAAAACCTCATCTTGTCAGCAGTTTGATCTTGAGATCAAATTGAGCTGATGAAGCCTTTACAGCCACTCGGCTTGAAAACTCACCTTTTTACGTGGGAGACAGAAATGTAGGCAGACCATGCAGTTAAATCTCAAAAGAATAGAAGTTGCCTCAGGAGTTGAGGACAACTCTTTCAGCCTATTATAGCCCAAAATGTATATATATAAAAAAGAGAGTATTTCACTCCATTGTTTATGTCCTACATTTGACATCAAAACATTAGATTCAAGACAGGCATTCAAAAGTGTTACATTAATTCTGTGGGTCATTAGTCTTGGCAAGAACCTGAAGGGTGTCACCCTCAGCCTCAACATCTGTGAACAAAATGGTGTGCTCACCTACTTGAAACGGTATGGTCTGCTTTTAAGTAATTTGTCCTCTCCCATTAATGACGGACATATACAATTTTTTGATGGAGACAGCATCTCGTCTGCTAGACCAACAGCTAGCACCGAGCCTGATATTAGCAGGACAAAACACAGGTGAGCACCAGGGCCAGGCTCTGCACTATGGTGCAATTTTTCCAAACAGGTCCCAGAGTCTATTTTTTTTTTTAAACAATGTCTCTGCTTGAAGTCATCCTTGTTTTTAAAGGTGCACTATATGCAAAATCGAGGGTTAATTGAAGTCAGGCTTGTTAAGAATGAAATGAAAAAAAAAAACATGGAATAAACACAGAATTTATCAGTGGGTCTTAGCAACAGTAAGAGCCAATAGCAGCTTTCAGTTATGATTTTTTCCTTACTTTAATGAAATTTATTTATTCATTTAATAGTGCACCTTTGCACAGAGGTCAGGCTACTGTATGTGCCAGACCATAAAATACAGTTTTAAGGTACTTGTGCTTCGCTAGCAGATTTTAAAAATTTGCAAATGCTATGCTGAGGTGTTTTTTTGTTTTTCTTCCCAAGGATTTAGTTGAGTAGTACTCCATCAGGTTATTTCTGCTTTTATTTGGATTCGTCTACCTCGTCTGCCACTGGTTATGCTTCGCATGTCTGCACAAAGCCAGAGCCTATAGTCCTTTTATGTTGACCTGAATAACACCTCACACCTCAGTCTGAGAGAGAGAGAGAGAGAGAGAGAGAGAGAGAGAGAGAGAGAGAGAATGAGCAACAGCCCTTTTAAAGTCTTCCATTTATCATAAGCAGCCTTGGAGGAAAATATATATTACGGACAAAGAGAGAATGGAAACTGCTATTGGTCCAACAGCCAAGTTAAACCCCATTCAATCATACCTATGTGTGTGTTTGTTGTTTCCTCTCTCACTCTCTTTTCATTTCCCTCTACATGTCTACATGTCTCTCTACCTCTGACTCCCCACCTCTGTTTCTGTTGTTGCTATTCCTCTCTCTCTCTCTCTTGCTCACTTTCTCTCTATCTTTCTTTCTTTGCATTTCTCTTCATGTATCTGTCTCTTTCCTTTCCTTGTTCTGCACCTCTCTCTCCCTCTCCCTCTCTTTCTCTCGCCCCCAAATTATGAGAAAGAAGCTTGGTGAGGCCCAACAGCCTGGAGTTGTGGGGCTTTCTCCTGAATTATGCTATTTGTTTTTCCCAATCCTAAAGTCCTTGCAGGCCTGCTTTCAACATTTTCACACCCCCTGCAAAGAGAAAAAGACAGACAGAAAGCAAAATGGGTGTGGGAGCTGGTGATGAGGCAAGGGGGAGGGGAGGAGAGAGGGGAATGTGTGTGGCGCGCGCATGTGTGTGTGTGTGTGTGTGTGTGTGTGTGTGTGTGTGTGTGTGGGCGTATGTGTGCCTGCCGCCCCGTCGAGAT
>OMLB01056623.1:0-10627 GCA_900302555.1 Myripristis jacobus
AGGAATGTGGGGAGAAAAAGAGATGAAGGGATGGGATGAGAGAACTGAAGAATGGCAACAAAGTGGAGGAGGAGAAACAAAAGATAAAGTACA
Source organism: Myripristis jacobus (assembly GCA_900302555.1). Classification (NCBI taxonomy): domain Eukaryota; kingdom Metazoa; phylum Chordata; class Actinopteri; order Holocentriformes; family Holocentridae; genus Myripristis; species Myripristis jacobus. The sequence continues at coordinate 94 of OMLB01056623.1, forward strand.
ACCTCAGAATATGGTACATGCGGGAAGAGGAGGAGAGGACGAGATCGAAGTTAAAGAGGAAGGGCAAAATAAAAAGAAAGAAGATGAGGGAGGAGGAGAGGAAGAGATGGAGGAGGGACGGCGAGGAAGAGACATGGACAGAGGCGACAAGAGAGAGTGTCGCTGCACTGACTACGCCGTCTCCTCCGGCCTGCTGTCCGCCATGATGATTCTCTCCAACTTGTACTTCCTGGTGCCGCTCAGCATTCTGGGAGTGGTGTACAGCCTGATTGGGCGAACGCTGTGGCTCCGTCCGCAAAGCAGCCGCAAAGACCAGACGCACCGACACACCGTCAAAATGCTGGGTGAGAAACTGATAGCCACATCCTCAGTTATTCAACCTGGTGATACACACTTTTATGAAATTTGCACAGTATTAATGTGAAACTTGAGAGAAATGTTTCCCCACCGCAAAAGGATTGCACAGAGCGCCTCCTGCTTTCAGCTAACATATCTAAGAGTTCTGTGCAATTCAGTGGAAACATCGTATAGGTCGTGGGTCAGGGGGATATGTATGCCCTATGGAGTAATTGCAGCTGTTCTTGTGCCTTGTTGAGCACATTAGTGTGAATGGGAAACTTGCTGAAGAAAAAATGTGCAGGGTGAGGGGATGTCCCAGTTTTCAGGGGGCAGTCCCTTGATTTGACACCGGAGCTGTTCACAGAAATATCCCCGGATCCTCCCTCCTCCTGACGGCCCTGGTATTACCAGGGGACATCTTGTGATTAGCAGTTTTCATCTCAAGAGCACAAGAACTCTGTCCTGCTTGTAATTGAGGGCATATTGCTTTAAGAGCTTGTGCTATGAGTGTAAAATTTTCCCTTTTTTCATAACTGGCTACCACAAAAGTAGAAGACAGATCCTCAGTTTGGAGACTTCAGAGCAGATCAGTGACAGGGGGTTGACCTCAGAAAAATGCGTTTGATTTTGTTCAAAAACATGGGGAAGAAGTGATTAGCAAATGAGCAAAAAATTACCGGAACATTAGCAAAAAATTTGCAAAAAAATTACAAGACAATAATCAGGAAAAAATCCAGAGAAAATTTGCAAAACAGACCTCTGAAAATTAGCAAAAACATTTTTTTTATTTACAGGAAAACTGTATTTGTAATTATTAAAATAATATGATTTGTGACAGGCTTTCACAGGTACTTCCATGATGAAGCCTGTGTTGATGACATTGTCTGGCTAAGTGGGAGAAGTCGTAAAGTAGAAAATCTCAGGTTTTCCAAGTGCCAAATTTGACAAGGGAGTGGATGTGAACTGCATTTGCACGTAGGAATCTCATATGGATGGTTTTGATGATTTAGCCTAAAAATCGTATCAGCATAAGAGATTTTAATGCAGTGTTTCCCTCTTCTGTTTCCTGCACCTCCTCCAGCTGTGATAGTCTTGGTGTTTATCCTCTGCTGGCTGCCTTTCCATGTGGGCCGGACACTCTTCTCCCTCTCTCTGGGCTCTGGTATCGATGAACAGGATGCATATGTGGATGAAAACACACACAGAGACACTGATGCATTCGCTGACACCAGCTCAGACACCAGTGATGAAGTCAACATACTCACTTTTACTGGCCCCAGTATCGGCTCAGAGCCAGACACCAACACTGGAGAGCCTGTAGACCCACATGTTAAGATCAACACACACGATCAAGCAGACAGGAGTGGCAGAGTTAAAACACTCTCTGACACTGGCAACATGAACACACACACTGATACAGACACACACTCACAAGAAGTGGACGCCAATGTAGAAGCAGACACACACACCAGCACAGGCACACAGACACATGAAGCACTCACACACACTGACCAGGCTGAGCTGCACACACACACCCACAAACACTCATATTCAAGTGAAGTATCACACGCTGGGCAATGCATACACACTAGTCAAAGTACACACACTCATCTGGATGTAAGCATGCAAATGGATACACACACTGACGCACACGATGATCCACATGTAACCACACAAGTAGACACAGACCTACATATCTTGTACAACAACAGAACACACAATAACACACACACAGACACAAGCACTCAAACAATTACGCATGCTGACACGCAAAATGATACACACACAGATACACACACTAACATGCACAGCTACATGCATGCCGATACAGATCCAAACACATACACTGATACACAAGTCAACATGCATAACGATACATATGGCAACAGCACACACACGGACACACACTCCTATATTTTATATTATCTCTCTCAATATTTTAACCTGGTGTCTTCTGTCCTGTTCTACCTCAGCGCCGCTGTCAATCCTCTGCTATACAACCTGATGTCTGCCAGATACAGGCACGCTGTGCACGGCCTCATACACTCACACCCCGACACACCCTCTCACACAACAAACTCTCACACATACCCATGCCGCCTGCACCCACTCACAGCACAGCACTCCACGACCACCACGTAAGGGAAAACACACACACAAGTGCACATTAATAAGCATGTAAATGCACAAATGCAGACACACACACACATGCAGATACCCATGTGCACATGCACAGATGGAAACAGTAAGTTATATTTACCCTCTTTGGTGTAGCTGATTAGCTTTTTTCTACACGTGTTGAGCATTTTTTGAACACAGTCATTTTATTGATTTTTTAGCACTTGTTTTTGCACTGTTTATCTACATTTGAAATCATATCTGTTACTGAGTATACATTTTGGAGAAAAATATAATATTGCATCAGAAGCTGGCAACTCATAAATCATAGCTCAATCTAATCTGCAAAAGCACATGTAGGAAATGTCAAAATGTCAAAATGCATGCTCAGATTTAACCATGGCACCTTTGTTATCAAGAAAGACTTGAAGGAATAAGCTCACAAATGTATTAATGGTATATTTTATATAAAACAAGTCCAAAACACATGGTATTGGCTAATATTAGCTATATCAGTTATTGGTTGACAGTAGCTAAAGGCCAGGATAGATATAAAAATTTGTTAAAAATTGCTTACTTAACTTTCAAAAGCCATGATTGCAGCATAGTGAACATTAGTAAACACATTTTTTGTTCATGTTTTCCATGGTTCATAAAATAATTCACTTCAAAATCACATATTAATTAGTCTCACTCTGTCAGCATTTCATGATAAAACTCACTTTCTTTTAAGTAGTCTTCTATCTATCTTATTAACTTGTACCCTAAGATTATTTCTAAATGTGCTGCTTTTTTTTTTTTTGGTTACTTTTATTGTTTTCATTTTCACATTGATAGTTTTCTTTTTCATTCTTAAAAGTTTCGTTGCGATAAGACATCTTCTTGAGTAGGATATCTTAGTAGGCCACTCTTTCTGTGCACTCACACATTTTGTGCTTGTGCACATTGACAGGTGCACATACACATATGCACACATGCACACGCAAACACACATACACACATGCATGCACACACACACACACACACACACACACACACACACATACACACACACACACACACACACTCACATGTGGAATAGGGCTATCATTTTGATTCATGTAGTTTCATATGGGCTAATGTGTGTGTGTTGATGTGATATGTATTACATTGTATGTCCTGATGTGTCAGAAACTGATATAAATGCCTTCATTTGATCCACAGATGAGGCTTTATTTCCTCCACCAGGGAGGTTATGTGTGTTCACTGCTCTTAGTTAGTCTGTTGTTCTGTCTGTCAGCAGGATATTTCAAAAACTTCCAACCAGAAGTCTGATGAACAGACAGAAAGCCTTGGGCCACAGAACAGCTGATTTGATTTTGGTGATGATTCAGATCTGGGATTTTGGTCATCTGACAATTGTCTTTGTTTTGTTTTCCAAAAATATGGAGTTAGCAAAGACAGAAACTTGGTTCCGAATTGTAAACGTCATGAGCTAAGTTGAGCTCAAAGTGTTGATGAGGATAAGACTGTGAACAGCAAGCTGGAAAATGTTTACAATGCCTACATCTTTGAAAGGTTTTTCTGTAAGCACTCACCCTATATTATGGGGTAAAATATGTCATGACCTTGTGTGTTCATGATTATGTGTGATAGCTTCATGAATATTCCTTGACATGTGAGTTTACAGTCACTTTTCATTCACTGTTTCCCATACTGGCTTGGTGAAAACATCTCTCATATAGAAACATGAGAATTTGTGGTTGATATTCTTTCAGCTATAGTACAGCTCTATTCTTGTGGTTAGTGTAAATGGATGATATATGTGAATTTTTATGTTTCTATATTGCTGTTGTATGGCACATGAAAGCCTCCCCTGGAATCATATTTCATCTCTTCATGTATTCTTTCATAGACAGGATGTGATTAAAGGCTCTGTTACTGTAAGCTGCAAATCATATATGATGTAATTAGATAATGAATTTTATCTCAACCTCTGAAGACTACTTTCTTACTCTCTGGATGTGTGTGTTAGTCTGTATTTATATTAAATTATTAGTTTAAAAAAAAAAGTAATCTTTGCCCTTTATTTGAGTTCTGCTGCATGTGCGTCTTCTTCATGTAAATGAGGCAGTTCCCAGCAGTGTTCCCTCATTGTGCTATTTTTGACCCAATTCTATTGACTTATGGATGTTTTGGCTCTCTTGCTGTATTTATAGCTCCAAGGTGCTTCAGATCAGGTTGTACTGTACAACAATCCCTTGTTGGTGATGAATATCAACATAATTAAGTTAATATGTAATGACTGTCTCCACACTACAAAAACCACAAGGCCATTAGCAGGATCCAAGGAACTGTTTGACAGCTGATCATGATTTAAATGTCATGATTTCAAGCTTGAAGGCCTGAAGCTGCAGGTGAAATGTTGCCATGTTAATATTGAATGAATGAATTACTGTATGAATGAATTAATGGATTTTATTCTTCGTATCCTCTCTTACAACACGTGACTCATACACAAATATACAATACAGTTACTTTCAAATAATGAACGCTGCAAGGCAAACAGTTTTGTGTAAACAGTGCTGTCATGTGAGCAAACTCATATCAGTAATCTGTTTACACACTTATCCCATGCTTTCTGCATCACTGAACTCAATCACATTTGGGTTTTGACACATTCAAATCATAAGTTGTGGTAAAAAAAAAAAATAAAAGTGGTAATGTGGTAAAATAAAAAACTGAAAACTGAAACTCATTCTCAGTTTCATTTACAGTAAGTCACAATATGCACAAAGCCATTCCTCCTATTCCTAGTATTGCTATTACTGTTCAGCGTGATCAGTTGTGGGTTGACATACTATGGTGCTGGTTAAAAATGGGTAGGTTTTGGATGGTCTAGCATTAAGGGGACACTGCGCCCAAAATATAAAATCTCACCTGCAGGTTAATAGCTAAGCTAAACAAACTGTAGCATTTTTCATAATGTTCTTCCCACTTTGACTTATTTTGATGTTTATGCACCTTAAGATAATGACCATAATCCTCTGGTATTTCTCCACAAAATGAGATGGTCTAATTGTCTATTTCTGGGGAACAACGTGGATGTCTGCCATGTCTGAGGAAAAGAGAATGAAATGACTAATGTCCTTTCAAGGACATAAGTGCATCTTAACACTTCCACCAGTGAAGTTGGATGGATGTTATGTTTTTGCCCTGTCTGTTTGTCTGTTTTGTTTGTTTGTTATATCTCAAAAAATTATAAACTGTTTGCATGAAACTTAATGTAAAGGTTGGTTAAGAATCTCTAACCCCACCAGGCGGCACTCAGTTCCCCTGCAAAATACTAAAAACAGTCATCCATCCAGCTGAGATACACCAGAGAACCAGGTGTACCAGTGGTTTACTGATAATGCCTCAGGAGGGCAGAGATCGACAGTAAGGCTCAAAACAAACTGAATTACTAAGCCACACCTAAGCTTCCATAGCTGGGGGGGCACAACCGCAGCAGCGAGGGACAGTGCTACCAACAGGCTAAATACCTAAAAATATGTTATGGGAGGCAAAACAGCAGCTGCAGGAACCAATGGAAAAACAAATATAATGGACAGGTTGTCCTGCAATATACAACAACTAGATAAAGAGTTTACCTCAGGTGCTACAAAGCATCCTACTCACCAATAACTATTTATTCTGAACCTATGACCAGCCCCTTACCTCAGCTGAAGTAAATTCATTACTTATCAAACCATGAAAATAATTATTTTCCTCAGTCAACCTCCTAGTTATGCTAATATTCTTCATGGGAAGCAGTCACTTAATTGTTGTTTTCTTGAAAATAAAACACGACCAGCAGTCCAGCACCAGCACTGAGATCACTGGAGCTCCTGCTAGTGATATGCAAAGCAACACCCTGTCAGCTGACAGGACCAGCTGGGGCAGGGTGCGTCTGAATGTCTGATTTCAGGGGCGTGCACAGACACCTCTACCCTCAGTAGAGAAGTGTGAAAACACCTCCCTATAGTGACAAAGTTTGCACAGATTCAAGTCAGTATAGTCAATTTTGCACATTTTAGGTGGCATAAACATAAGAAAATCACATATTTGAGTGGTGGGGGACATTAAGGGTCAGGTGTTATGTACATTGCATTTCTCATCTTTAGTGCCATTCAGGTAACCTGGAATTATTCCAGTCATTAATGGGTGGTTTAATAGTAGAAACAAAAAAATGCATTCAGACAAATCACGTTTCACTGCTGAAGTCTGGTTTTTCTCTTCAAATGATGTCAGAAATAGTCTGTAGGTGAACCACCCTGCTTCCTTCCTGTGTCTGCATCAGCAGGCAGCACATTGTTCGTCCCAGTCCTTCATGATTTTAACTGTAATGTGTTTGCATGTAAACACTGTATCTGAGCATCTTTAAAAACTTGGGGTGTTCACAGCGATCCATCTCACAATATATGTGATATTGCTCTAGCATCAACTGTTCAGGAGTTATGACTGACTTTGCCCCTCTGCATCATGCACCACACGTTGTGGTTGTCCTGTGCTTCATGCTGCTAGAAGCAAGCAGTGCATCTGAAAGCTGTGGTGAGTCAACTTCTTCCTCGCATACATTTTTTATGCTCAACTTTGTACAACTGATAATTAAGTTCCTCAGAGATTATTTTGCATTATTTTTGGATTTATGCTATAATACATGTCTCAGCAATAATAGACTGCAAGAGTAATTCCATGGTCAGCAAAAAGAGAGGACAGAAACAGATTTGTGATCTGATTTTCTAAAACAGATTCAAGAGGGAAGAGGAAAGATAGCAACAGAGATAATAAACGAAGAAGCAGGGCTGGAAGCAAACAGCCTTTAGGTAAGTCCTCACCACCCCACAGTTATTTTATAGTTTCACTCTCTCTCTGTCTCTCTCTCTCTTACTTTATGTATAATGAATGAATATATTGTTTTTTTCCTCTCCTTTTGACAGACAATTTGAAAAAGAAAAGTGCTGTTTGGTGGTTCCCTAGAGAAGAAAGGAAGGGTTCCACGGGAGGATTTGCAGCCCTTGGCGGAGAGGAGAAAAACTCAGAGGAGAACACTCAGAGTGTGAGGGGACATAAAGACAAGGAGATGGAGTGAGTCAACGTGGATGACGCTTCAATAATTAATGAGCCATCTTTGATATCAGGAGGACATAGAAGCAGCATGATAATCCCCTTGAACTTTGAGCACTATTCTCAAGTACAATCCTAATGAAGTATAATCTGACAGATCTTACACTTTGGCCCAAAAATATATTTAAAACTAGAAAGCAACCAAACAAAGTTCGATGATGCTGTGTGAACCCCAAGTGTAACCCTTTACATTGCAGCAGATTTCATAGATCCTAGTTCAACCAGTTTGACTGAGATGCTTTTTATACCAAGTCATTTTCTGCATTAGGTTTATTAAGATCTTGTATTGTTTTGAATTTTGAATGCTAATGAAGTGTATTTACAATACAGGACAGTGTGCATAAGAAAATGTGTTCTAAGTTTAAGCTAAAGTGTGCATAATCTTTGCAATGACAGCATTAGAGGTCATTATGTAAAGACAGTCCACATAAAAACTACACGCTCAAGCCTGAGTGTTATCTGATGATACTTTGTGTACAGCAGACCTGCTATTGTATTTCTTTGAATTTTTTGGATCTTGGTTAATATTATTATTTATATTACTATTAGTTTTATTGCTCTCTTGCTTTATTTTTATTTTATTTTTGCCTTTCTGATCAGGGTCACAGTGCAGACTGAAATCGAAGACCACACATTGATTGTGGCTAACAACTGCCACTGTGCTCTACTGTTGCTGTGCAACTGACAATAAACTCAGATTTGATTTAATTTGATATGATTTGTGTTGATTTCATTTAATTCAATCTCTTTCCCTTTATTCTCAGGTGATTCACGCACTTACACAGTGATAGATGAAGCTGAATCACTTATATTATTGCCATTATATTTACACTACTTATTCATGTTGGCACATAATAAATGCATGCATTCATTCATCCAGTGCAAGGAGACTACATCAGGAAAAAACAAAAGCTGTGTACTTCTCTAGAAATACACACCCACACAACATAATAATTCCAATAATAACTCAAATAAATTTGTCTGTCACACAGAGAGCAAAATTTGTGGATGGATATTTAAAAACCAACATGAATAAAAATAAAGTTTCATCAAGAAACATCATCCTGAGGTGTTTGTGTATGTGGAGAAGAAGAGAAAGGGCACAAAAGTCGATAGTGTTTGAATCCTCAGGATGGTGGAGGAATAACACATGATTTAGTCCAATTAGAAGAGGAGAGGAGTGTGATTCAGATTCAGATGATGTACCTGAGTAGGTTGGGTTTCATAATCCCCCTGGCAAAGATAATTACTCAGACTGGACTTTTATTTAATGATATTTCCCCTTTATTCAATTGTACACAGCAGATGGTGGCAGGAAAATGCTCAGAGGAGGAGAATATGATGTAGAAAATGCAATAAACCATATTTCAGCCTGTAATGTTATTTGATGAATTTCAGCCTCTTTACCCAGCTGCTGTATTGTTCCACTTTAACCATGTGAAGCACATTTTGCTGTGTTAAATCAGATTGAGTGAAGAAAAAATGACGGGCAGTGGATATATTTTGGTGAGATAATCAGAGGAAAATAAATTTATTTCTGTCAGACAGCCCATGTAAACATGTTTAGCAATACAATGAAATGTGTATACAGAGTTACAATATTGTGGTGTCTTGGCTCTGATTTCATCATTCCCTGTGAGCGTGTGCCTGAGCAAGCTGAGAGAAACAGTGAGCTGCAATAGGTATCTTACCCCACTATTGCGGGACTTGTGATCAGAGCCTGCAGGTGGATGCTGAGGTGCTGGTGGGAATGAAAATGGCCGCAGCAGGGTAGTAGCAAGTAGCAGCACAGAGGAAGCAGAGGGTGAATAAGCACACTTTGTTGGCTTAAATAGACTACCTTGTAGGGATGGAGTGTTTGATGTGGACGTTTTGAGCAAGTGTAGGTCATATGATGGTAAAGTGACTTGCAGGCTCAATACATATGAGATCCTGTTCAGACTGCCAGCCCAAATCCTATTTTTGCCATATCTTCACTGTATATCTTCACTGTATCCAGATTCATTTTATTAGAACGTGTGGGCATCAAAAAACAAAACAAAACAAAACACAGAATGCGACTTTGCAAATTGGATCCAAACCACATTTGGTTTGTCTTTTACATTACACTGTCTTTTGTGTCACTCATGCAACACATAATGGCGACATCAAATCCAGAGTGACGAAGTGCATCAGAGTGGCTGAGCAGAATCCATGCTGCTGACTGGCATGGAGGACAGCACAGGGAACAACAGACACTGAAATAAATTGTGTGCATCTACTTTAACACCTCTGTGCATTTCTCATGCTTCCACATTGGAAAGGCACATCACTGGCGCACATAGTCACTGACGCCGACACCATTGCTGTAGCAACCCATGCAGATAGGTTGGTGATATCTGGATGCACAAATATGATCAGATGACTTGCAAATAACAGTGTGGACAATCTGCCTTAAAGGTCTGACTTGAGAAACAAATCTAATTTACTTGCAGTCTTGTTACAATTGGCCTTATAGTTCGATATAGTTCAGGACAGCTTAACCGCTAGCAGTGGATAGATAAAGCAGGAACCCGATGTACTTTCTCTATCTTGTTAGTTAGGTCTGTTGCATTAGATACACGCCCAGTCAACATTCACACACTAGCATCACACATTCCAGGAACAAGGCGTGGACAGTGGTTGGCCTGTCCATGTCCGGGTAACTGGCCAATTATACTCGGTTGCGTTTAAGTCCAACCTCTGTACGGGGCAGGCCCAGCCCAAGAAGATAAATGTGCATCATTTCCTGATATCGGGGGCTTTTTCTGACCGAGATGCTGCGAGAGCTCTGTCACGCTGAGCCCAGCGCTGATTTGCTTTATATGTGACCATAATAAATATTGCATCAGAAAATAGAAGGCTGACTCCGGTCTGTTCTTGAGCTTTCAACAAAAGAACCGGAAGCTAACAA
>OMLB01056625.1:0-19141 GCA_900302555.1 Myripristis jacobus
TTATTATTATTATTTATTTTTTTTATTAAGTCAGTCATCAGTCATGTTCTACCTCCAGTATTGTGCTTAAATCACAACCACACAGAGAACTATTTTTCAGGCTTAGCACAGCAATATATTCTAGACTAGCCAACTGTGGTTCCTTTTTCATTGAACAGTCATTGAGAGAAACAATATTATTTGCAATTTAAAAAAAAAAAATCCTACGTCGATTCTCTTTTCTTATTCTCAATGTTCTACTAAAAAATTACAAGCAAAGCAGGAAGAGGCAGTCCAATGTGATTTCTGTTTCACATGCACCAGTCCAACTACAAATCAGCAATGAATGTACAAAGAACAATGTAGTAGAAGCTGAAACATTCGGTGTCAGTCATCTTAGTGGCCAGATACAGCTACATTTCACAGCTCTCTTGTCAACCTTTGATGTATTGACTTAAATTAAAAGAAAATAATCAAGGTCACAGCTCCCACATTTGACAGTGGTTTTACAATGCTTATCCAGGTCAGGGTCCAAGTGGCAACAAAGTGAGTGGAGCAGTGCAGCAGCATCCTCCAGCTCATCCTGGGGCATGTATCCCTACAGCATGCCCCGGGTCTGCCCTGGGGTCTCCTCCCACGCCTCCCTCCCAGGGGGGGCCTTCACCCTGTGGCATTGCCTCAACTAGCTCCTCTCACCCATTGCAACTGCACTGAAAATGTTAAATGGCTATGAGTGGGAAAAAAAAAAACATGACATAAAAGGAGCAACACAGCAACTCAATCATGAAAACTGATTTAGGGTGTTGCCTTTGTAAACTCAGCTTTTTCACCAGTATGTTCAATTTTCTATCAAGAGGAGAGAGGATTGAAGTCAAGACCTTTTCTGAATCTTTAGGAGCAACATCTTAATTTGGCATATTCCATCAAGCATCACTTATTTCAAAATTTGTTGAAGTATCAGTTTGCTCACTTGTTATCTTATGTGTGTTTCATTACATAAAGTGCTGTAGTGGTTCCACACTCAAGTCAAGTTTTTTTTATAATACACATTATGTACTGTATACATTTTAAATAACTGAATAGCCTTTATCTGTTCAGTCAGTGCCATATCCCCATCAATTTCCAAGTGCTATTTCATCAGTAAAGGTTGTTTCAGTAAACCCCATAGGTGCCTCCAGGAAAGATGATGCATTCTGAGCTGACCGATAAAAAGAGGAACATGTTGTACATTTGGATCCAGTAGCCTGACTATAACCCGCTGTCAAGCAAGTTTAAACATTTTGCAGCGGTTCAGCATTCAGAGCAAATTCTGTGATAAAACGCATCCATTTTTTGTAATTTGGAGGAAATTTAGATAGTAGTTATAGATACAGTTGTAAAAATAAAAAAAGTATATAAAAAGTAGTTATAAAAGGTACACCCAAGTCACATATGGTCCTCAACCTCTTACCAAATAGCTGTTTCCTTCACCAAAAGTTTGCTCAGTGCACCACAGCGCAGGTAGGCTAATGAGCCCATGACTGGACTACACGAGTGGAAACAATTCATGCTATTGGCACCTTGAGAGAAAACAGAGGAGGTGGGAAAAGCTGGGGGGAAAGAAAAAAAAAAGAAAAAAGCACGAAACATTAGGCGATAAAAGGGAAAAGGTGCCACACAAAAAACAACAGCTGAATAAGTCATGAGGACAACATCTTCTGAGATGGTCAGGAGGGAAACATCGTTAAGCCCCACCCCCCCTCTTGAATTGTAAGTAGTCTCACTTGTCCACAAACAACATGTTGAATGAATCTAGAAGGACTCTTACGGCAGTGTGTGTGCACTGATGTAACCCGGCTTCAGTGTACAGGCCTAATGCAGGGAAACAAAACACTCTGCTGTGTTCTGCTGTGTGCTCAATGTCCTGCATCATCCCAAGGACTGCATTAGGATAATTACAAAACACAGAATAAGTACACCGTGTGCAAAAATCCATGATTACACAAACTCTCGATGCCGGACTTTTGGAAAATCAGACTTGTGAACGTTTCCAGTCTGCATGGCATACTGCCCGTTTTATTATTACTGTGGTTGCTGGCTAACCTGCTTCTGACTTGTCCTGTGTCCTTTTGCTTGTTGCCAGGCGACCAGCTCTGCATGGTTTAGGTATGTATGGAATATCTACGAGTATTTTAATTTAGTCTTATTGTGTGTGATCGTATGATGTGTCGTATGATTTATTTATTACCATTTTACTAACCCATCACTTTGTTGCTATAACATTAGTTCCCTCCTGCTGTTAAACTGTATTGTAAATTCTTTTTAACAATGTAGCCTGTTTCGAAATATTGTACATATTGGATTATTTTCTTCTTCATGGATGCCTAACAACATCTGGAAAAGGGACTGCCAATGAAAACTAGCCTTTTGGCCCACTCAGTTATTTTTACATTAGTTTAAATGCTGATTAATGTACATTGTTCAAATAAACAATAAGAATAAATGAAATAAATTAAGATGATTCTTTTGCTAGAAAACTGTATATTTGATAACTATTTCATGACACAACTGTACCAGATTATTTATGTACATATTATCTGCACTCAGCACATGCTATTTTTGTGTGGCTAATTTACTTAGTTTACTTATAAATTCATTTTATCCTCTATGAATATCTTTACAATACATGTTTGCCCAGTAATTGTGTTTTACTGAATGTATTGTATATTATGGAATGGACTGGATGTCACAGACTTGGGGCTGGTCATTGTGAGAAACATTTTACGCTGACTTAAAATGCCTGCCGGTGTAAAATTAGTTTCCCCTTAAAAGAATAACGAAGTCATCACAGGGAATTCCCATGGGGAAAGGCCTGACATAAGTGTAGCTGCTGTTGTGGAATTAGGTATGAAATGTGAGCAATCCTCCTTTTTCCCACTGAAACTGCTCTCTTATTTTACACTGACCCATCTGAGACAAATGTAGCTGAAGCTTTTATGCTGCAAACATCAGTATGCAGAGTTAAGAAGCTGAAAAAAACAACACTCATTTTTGAACAAATACTTCAATTATTGACTAATGGTTTTGTAAAGGTGCATAGATATCTGTTTCTTGTGTTATGATGATAGAACTCTAATGAATCAGATAATCAATATAAGTCAAGCACCACGCTGCAAGAGAAAATCAAAGCAGGATCCATTAGGATTACCAAAGGACAAAACCTCACAGGCTTTCCTTCACGCTTTGCTACACGCTTTTACTTCTGAAAACAGGAACTGATTATTTTCAGTCTCTTTTGGATTGTCGGCTTTGCCAGCCTTCAGAATTAATACATTTTGAAATTAAATCCATTTTTTATTTGCTGTTATTTAGCCATTATGATTGTCTTTATATACTAGCGCTTATCCATTTATTTATTTATTTAATGTATTTCAGACTATAACGTTTACATTAGTGACTGTGTGTATTTTCTTTTATTTTGACTGTAAATGTTTCAGTATGTGTGTGTAAATGTATGATTAATCTAATCTCTAATCTACTCACATGTAGTCTGTATTCATCTCCATTTCACCTACAAGAGAAATATTTAACAAAAAATATTACCAATATAGTACAATATATATTGCAATATACTGTATGCTATACAAACCTAGCATCATTAAGATAAAGACAAGAAAACCTGGTATCAGCATCTGGCATGAGTATTAAAAATGAGCAGCATGTGCACAGAAGTCTTATCTTAATTTGAAAAGAAATGCACAAAGTTTTCATGTATACAGCAGAAGGTGCAGAAGACAGCTGTCACACAGCTGTACACCATCAGATACACCTCTGCTGTTCTTCCACTCTGATCTGTGTGACCAAGATCATGCTGCTGTTGTTTTGCAGCATTAAACAGACACGTAGACATTCATATTCAGTTCAAGGATTTGCTATCATGCATATTACTGCATATTACTTTTTGTGACGCTCTCAACAAATATTGGTCTTGCTATCACACAGACACATGGCCATATGTCTGGGAATTGCTGCTTATCTTAAATCATTTCTATTTGGTTTGATTGAACAGAGCTCTGATGCGCATTTCGGCTGCGTTAATGAATCTCTTCTTCAGCGTGACGCGTCTCTTACTAAAAAGACACGAAATGGAAATCATAAACACAATTCAAATTCCTGGAGAGCGAAGAAAAGGAGGAAAGTGAGGGGAAGCAATTCATGCAGCAGAGCAATGAATAGATGTCACATGAATTTTCTCTCATACAACTCTATTAGAGCCAATGAGTTGAGTAGTCCAAGAAGCATCTGTTATTTAAAGAAACTGTTTTCCAAGGGACCACTGGCTCTCTAGAGACATGGTTCTTCAGCTGGATGAGCTCAAGCTCCATCTGGGCAAGCATCTGTGCCTGTAAAGTCTATACCTGGTCCAGGATTTTTGTTCAGTTGCTGATCCAAACCACTCAAAGAAAGTTGGATGTGCCTGGACAAGACGTGCAGCCTGACTAGCATGATGTGCAGTGTGACCACCATGCTGGCTCTGATGGGGACTGCTGACAAGAGGCCCACTCAAGGTAGGTAATGCTCAGTGGTTGACAGAATCAGATTGTGTAAGGAGATCAAAGCGGTCGAGTCTAACCGCTTAATGAAGGATGTTTTGGATGAAGAGGTCAATCTTGTCGAGTACAAATTCTGTCTTATCAAACGTCCTGGGGATTTCTCATCTGATGTTCAGCTGGAGCCCCATCGGATGGCCAAGAAACCTTTTAAGACACTGAACCTGGCCCCCAACCTGTGAGCCTATACGATTCTTTTAAGTTGTCAAACATTGTGCACCTCATTGATGTAGTGACAAGCGTATTAATGGGAACAAAACTACAGGAGTCAAAATCCCAAGTCATTCAAAAGTAAGAGCCTTACCTATTGGACTTTACCCATGATTTATTGATCATGTAAAAGCAATGTAATCCAGTTTCCAGACACAACTGTTGAGGTTACCCGGCTTGTTACCATCATACCAGCTTTAAACAGATAGAGTAAGATGTCTGTGGAAGTTCTCGGTCATCCAGGTCATGGTTATCCACATAGAGCTGAATCGAGGGAAACTGGACTTGTTTGCCCTTGATCCAACTCTACACTGCTGATAGAATAAGCCTGCTATTTTTAATTCTTCCTTTTTTTGTGCTGTTTTCTTCAATTTCTCATTTCTTTGCAGCATGACCTTCTGAATAATAGGAATTAGACTGATGCTGTAACTTTCAATTGGAATCAGATCCATTTGCTCTGGTGTACTAAGGAATGGCATAGATCTTATCAGAGCCAGTATATTACTATCAGAGAACATGGCTTTAGAGCTAAATAATATGTTAATACACATAATAATGTATATGCTAGATATTGTTTAATGGAAGACATAGCAAGATATGAGAGTCATGGAACATACAACAGTGTTGGAGACTAAGGCAGTCGCACACTTGAACCCACAATGCAAGATTAATTAATTAATAATTAATAATCCCCTCAATACCCCAAGGAAGACTTGTTATATTGAAACGGCATCATAAATTATTCTTGCATTGTGGCTGAGTGTATGAATGCCTTCCTTCACACTTAAGGCAGACCCACACAACGCACTTTCAAGGATAAATGCATGGCACCACAGCGCTGTGTCCTTCAAGAGGCACATACAGGTCAGCCAGGGTGACACAATACCTTGGTGCTATCATGCTTCAGTGTCATAAACATTATTTTCTATATATTATGTATGTAGTAATTATTATATGGACAAATACTGTGTAAAAATGGTGTAAACATTCCAGACTGTTTGTTGTGTATGCACAAACAGGTGTAATAGCAATTAATAGGTGCTCAGGTGGGGGAATATGAACAGCTAGAGTTAAACTACACTGACTTTAAAAACTCTACCTCAAATAACAATTCAACCAACTTAGACTAAGTAAAAGTCAGCCAAATATGATGAAAACAAGTAAGATTGATTGTTTGAGGTGACATGGGATTTTTCCTCCTATTTTCTGGGCTATGAGATGACACAGCAGCAGAGCTACGGCAAAAAAAAAAAAAAAAAAACTGCCGTTTTGAAAAGAGCACTGAAAATTAAACCAAAACAAACGTGTTGTTGTAAGTGCTTCAAAACAAAATTTTCAGCTTTGTGTCAGCCCTCGAAATGTGTTTTTTCCAGTTTATCTATTTCATTGATTCATTCTGGAGCAATACACTCCCACTCCAGTGAAGCTCCCATTCTCACAATATGGAGGGGGCTGATGGACCAAACTTGGTGAATGAGTTGCACCAGCATGGACCAGCAAATGCGACTATATGGGTAAGAAATCCAAAGTATCACCTTAGTTTACTGTTTTGTAGTAACTAGTACCTTGAGTACTACACCACCACCCCGTAGTGACTACAAAGGGGTTTTAGGGCTGCACCACAATCAATTTAATCTTTCTGTACTGATGAAAAATAGCTTAATGTGAGTGAGATTAATCACATGGTGTGCCTGAAGTGTGAGAATTTACAGTGCAAGCATACATGTTGCATGTGTGCATGTGTGTACGTATGCATGTTTGTGTCCATGTATCTATGTGTGGCATCAAAGGGGAGCAACACTAAACATGTATTAAAAATTCATGTCTGTAGTTTCTACAACTCAGCCCATCCAGTCATCCAGTCTCTTATTTTTGGCAGTGATATTACAGAAATGCTCTCATAAGTAATCACATAATGTTTCCTCAAACTCAAAACTTGAAGTGAAACTAAATTGCAAGACTTGTCTGTATAAATGCAAACTGGCAAGTTATCCTGCTTTGAATCTATTACTAAAATTGTCTTTGAAAAATTGAGTTTGTTCCACAGCTGATGAAAATACTGGACTCTTGTTTTTGACTGTATATCACAGGCATGATAGCTGAAGCTTGTGATATAAAGTGTATCACAGTGTCAGGGTGCTGGTGCAGCTAACAGGGAAAAGTGTCTTATGCCTCACTGTGCTGATTTGAAGAGGGGATGAGGAAAATCAGAAGTGAGTGAGTCAGTCACTGTGATCATGCTTGACAGAGCACGAGTTCAGCAGTTGGTCACCACTCTGGGTTTTACACATCCAGGTGTTTGTGAACATAACCAATTTGTTGATGTAGTGGCAAATGCCCTCTGGACACTGCTGTTAAGTGTGTGTGTGCGTGTGTGTGAGTGTGTGTGTCTCTACGGTAATGTTGTTTGATAGGCCTGTTTACCCACTCATACATGTAAAAGCAAGCCACATGAATAAATCACATGGAACGTATTCTAATCTATATAGTATGTAGCTGTGTGTGTTGTGTGTGTGCACTCTCCCCCCAATCCTGTCTCCTAAAAATTACATTCCCATATATATGTACATATGTTATTTAATTTATGTCTATTTGCACTTTTCACTTTTCTATTTGCATCAAGAGTTTAAATTTTACCGGAGTCAAATTCTTTGTCTGTGAATGCATACTTAGCTGATTCTGATTCTGAAAACCACATTCTTAATTAGCTTTAGGGGGGAAACGTATTGTCGCAGATTACATATGTTCCTGATGTATCAAATACATTTCTAATCAACATCATGTCAGCTGGCATTTTAGCCAGTTTTGTTAGTTTAGCCATCAAAAGTACTTGGTTAGAGAAAGATTAGGTTTAGGCATAAAAACCATTTGGTCACAGTAACGTAATGTATCTAATATTTGCAACAAACAAACACCACTGTTGTTTCATGCTGGACTCTAACTCAATTTGCCTGGGTGAAAGTCAGTTGTTTGACCTATCTGCCAACTCACCTGCTGCCTAGTATGGACTTCAGACTAAAATAAATGTAATCTGTGGGAAAATATGTTCCCTTCAAGATGTAACTGAGAATGCTGTTTATTTGTGTGAATGTGACAGGGCTCCACCTCCTCCTTCAGAGCACCGATAATTGATAATAGCGAAAGACACTTGAGCACGTTGAGTAGCTCTTCCTCCCTTCTCTACCAGAGCCCCACTACTACTCCTGAACGTGAACAATACTAGAGAGATTTTTTATTTTTTTTTTAACATCTGATACAATTTTAGAGAATATTGCTTTGGCGTTGGCTCTACACAATGTCCAACTTGATAGACACAGCCTGGACAACAGCGCCGCACCTTTGTTACATTTACTGTACTCAGGTTGTCCAAGAGTGAATGAGTGACAATTTGCCATGCATGAGCCACAGAGGCAGTATTGTGTGCGCTGTGGGGGGAAAATGGATGATGATGCAAGGCAGACGATGGAGTTTGAAATGGAAGGACACACCACTTTGTTTACTAATTTTAAGGATGGTGCTGATGAAGGAGGAAACCCCTCAGGTTCACACCAGGACTGATAATCCATAGAATTAATGGAAGGAGGCTGTCATGAATCTAATGTTTTGATGTTAAATGTACACCAAAACAAACAATGGAGCAACATGCTCTTAAATTTTAGATTATGATGGGCTAAATGTGTTGCCCTAAAGTCCTGGGGCCTTTATGTTACATTCTTTTGAGAATTGGGTGGCATTAATCATCCTTTACCACCTTTCAGCTGCCTACTGCATAGACTGCCTTCAAGTCCATGCAAAATGTCCATGACCAGACAGCCCCGTGTTTTTCAGTAGAGTCTAAATTCTACCTTTTAAGATCAAATATGTATAATATATTATTTTATTCTACTTTTCAGGATACCATTTAACCTTTGGCCAGGGCAACTCCAGCTCTCCCTGACAAATAATCCAGTGAGATAACAATAAATATAGATACACCTCTTCTTTCTTTCACACACCATTCCCCTATTCAGCTAAAGCCGTGTTGTGACCTGAGCCTAAGCTTTTGGAGCATGCTCCACTTCCAGGAACAGGGCCACTCATCACCAATTGAAAGCTTGCAACCCCTTCTCTTTGCAAAGCCCTTCACTGTGTAATCCTTTCATCTACATCACATGTGTTTGCCATGCACCATGGAGGGCCAAGAGGCTGCAGGGTTTTTTTGTTTGTTTTTTCAAAACCAAAAACTCCACCAGGTGATTTCAATGATTAGTCCCTTCTCTCTGCTTGAAGGTGACGTCATCAGTGAAATCACCTGGCAGAGTTTTTGGTTGGAATGAAAACCTGCAGCCTCTCAGCCCTCCATGGCACCAGTTTGACACCTCTGATCTACAGCTCCTAGCGGTCCTGCCAGCAGAAGTTCTACATACGTAAGAAGGTCACTGATTGCCTCTGTTATCAGGCCAAGAACATCTGCTAAGGGGGGTGAAGAGGGAAAACCATAAGTTACAAAGACTGACTGCAGGAGAGGGTATGTGGGGTGACGGGATTTGTGGTTGCTTAAGATGATGAACACAGGCTGGAGTGTGAAACTCTCCATTGTTAAGTGCCGTATTCCGACTCCATCCTCTTGTATTCAAGTTGTCTTTGAATATAGGTAGATGGATGAAGGTGCTAGACAACAAAGGAGCTACTTCGTCGGACGAGGTGCATGGACTAGAAAATTGGCAAGTGCAGATAAAGGCTGGACCTTTATCTTGCTGGACCAGCAACACCAGGGCAGACAAGGCAACAGAGGGTTATAAAATGAAATGGTTTCAAGTGGCACAAACCTTACACATATATAAAAGATAATTTTTTTTTTTTCCTGGACAACTACCATGTTTTTCCCCAAATGTACAGATTTTTAGGCAATCTATCTCAAACAGCTTGAAAAATTGTGCATATAGCTGTGTAAATGGGAAAAATCTTCCTTTTTATCCTTTATGTAGGCCTATAAAGCTGGTGCCATTTGCTATTGTTTGATTTCATAAGCCTGATGAAGGCTATGTCAAAACATCGATTTTACTAATCAATACCTTGTTTTTTAGTGGATGAAAGATGAAACATCTGCAACACAAAGTCTCAAGCTGTTTTTTAAGATGACGTCAAGAGGTCGCCACAAGGAAAGAAGAAAGAAGAAAGCGCTGGTTGAATTTCAAACACTTGAGCAAGATCTGCATGAAAGACAATGCAAGCCAATCAGAAGTATTGTGTGTTTATGTGCATGTGCTTTTGCAGCGACCTGCCTCTGGCTTGCCTTGAAGTGACATGTAACTCATGTCATTGAGTGTAGCACAGGGGTAGGCAACCATGTGCCACAGTGAGCTGAGAGTCTGCAGGTTTACAAGCAGAGAGGAAGAACTAAACAGTAAAATCACTTGGTGGAGTTTGTGGTCGGAATGAAAACCTTCAGACTCTCTGCTCACTATGGCACATTGTTGCCTGCCCCTGCTGTTGCATACTCACTTGTGAAACTTGTGAAAACAGACACAAAATATGACTGTTTCACCTCATGGTACTAAAATGGAGCTCGAGAAGGAAGAGCCGCTCACAGC
Organism: Myripristis jacobus; assembly: GCA_900302555.1. NCBI lineage: Eukaryota > Metazoa > Chordata > Actinopteri > Holocentriformes > Holocentridae > Myripristis > Myripristis jacobus. Next base: position 10,352 of record OMLB01056625.1, read on the forward strand.
ACTTACTGTATATGAAAAGGAGGCATTATCTCCAGGTTGGAGGGAAGAATGTTTGGAGAGATGTGTGCAGAATGGGTTGTCTGTTCTGCAGAAAGACCTGGAGGGTAACTGTGAAGCCCAAATAATAAACTCCAATCAATATATCTAGCTGGGCTTTGTGTCTGATGTCCATACCCTCTAGGGAATAACACTCCACAAACAAACGGTTTAAGATTCTGCCTCGTGTCTTGGGGAATGCTGACTGGTTATTACCTCTCATCGTTCAGAAACTTGGAGCCAACTAGGCAGAGCGGGGGCGAGTCAGATGAATGTTAATATCAACATGGGTGTATCAGAATGCAAGGGGGCGAGGTGTTCCCATTTAACACATTTATTGCCACAGTGCACTCGTAGACTTGATGTTGAGGCTATGGTTATATTTTTTTATGTGAAAAAAACACCACAAACCATTATAATCAGGTAACTAAATTCAATGAACAGTAGTATGGTGCCTCCCAAGGAAGGGGAAGGGGTAGACCCACCACGAATTACCTGAACAGAATACTACAACACAAGCACACACCCGGGATTCACATGACTGCATCTCCTCAATTAATCAGTTAATAAATCATGTGTACCAGCCACTTACACACGACAATCACACTGTAATATTAAGGCAAACAATTCAATGTGACCATATGTGCAGCCTACATCAATTGATTATCCAGCCACATTCAAAGATGAATTCATAAGCAATTTAACTGCAGCAATATAAGACAGATAAGCACATCACTGGAGAAGAGATAAGATAAGATAAGATAAGATATTCCTTTATTAGTCCCACGGTGGGGAAATTTCACGCATTACAGCAGCAAAGTGGATAGCAAAATATGAAGCATAATTTACATTATAAACAGTATAAACAGATAATAAATAGCAAAAAGCAATATAAACATTATAAGCAAGGATCCCCAACATACACTGTCTTTATATATTTGATAGAAAGCTGCAGTAGAATTTGCACTGATAGAATCACACGTTTGAAAAGCTTCAGATGTCGATCTGAAATTGTAAGACTTGATCCGACCGCCTCTGATCAGCTGAAACTTAATGAGCTTCGATGACAGAGCCGGGTCCAATATGTTATTTTTTGTTTGTTTGTTTGCGCTTGTTTGTTTTTTCATACCTGAATATTCATTTACAGCACTGGTTTAAGCACAATTCCACTGAATTTTTTTCCTATCATCTATATATGAGGGTACAGCGCATGTGTTGTTGTTTTTTTATACCATCCTTTTTTTAGTTGTTGGTCACATGGGGTTACTCATTTTAGCATTTTTCCACAAAAACACTGGTGAAAAAATCAGGTATGATCACTTTTCCATGCATTTCTATGGGGTTCATGGGTATGACTGTGTTCTGATTAACTAATGACCTTCATGAGGTGTCCCTGAAAGCAACAAGTGAAAATCATACATACACACACAGCGGCAAAAGTGATTTTTCTCCATTTTTGTCGAGGATCAGATCTGCTACAACATCTAGCCGATGAACTGACAAGTTGTCCAGACTTCCACCACCTCCTCATCTCCACTGTCCTCTGCACAGTCATCACTCTCACAGTCTGACTTGAGGCTAGATTAAAATGTGTGTCCTCTCAGTGTCAATGGATGTTTACAGCTCAGTCACTTCCTGAAGAGTGAATCTTTTGAGAAGCAGCCACATCTTGCTTACAGAACCTCTTTCTCTCTGTCTGTCAGCAGGACTGCCATTGGCACCCTGCAACAAACCAAGCTGTCTCCCTCTCTCCCTGTGTGTGTGTGTGTGTGTGTATGTGCTTTTCCTTGCTTGACAATTCTTCAACACCCACTTTCTTTGCCAGACAAAAATTAGAATTCCTGTGTCAATAGGACTGCCTGAGTTCAGGCATATTGCTTTTAGTGGGGGTTGTTAAGACTCTAAACAGCAGGATCTGATCTTCTAATCTTTTTGGAACACATGGTGTCCAGTAAGCCATCTGACATATTGAAAATAGGTACACGTAACATAAGCAGAGCTGTATAATTGAGGTCAGTGAAAAAGGTCAGCTTCAAACACCTTTTTCCCCCTTGGAGGATGGGGGAAGGGTCTCTGTTAGTTTACATAAGGTATAGTCTAGCAGAATTATTAGTCAGCCGGTAAATTGCAAAATTACCAAAAAAAAGGTCAAAATATATTGGAATATGGCTAAATGCATTGATTAATTGCACTGATCTGAGTGCAAAAAAGGAAAATTTCCTCACAAATTCAAAGAAAACAGAGGCCAGCTTTTCCCATGGCTGAGACTTCAGCAATTTGCAGTAGCACCATCCCCTTGGTGGGCATGCAATGATGAGGAGAAATATGCTTTTTTTTTTTTTTTTTTTTTTTTAAACTTTGTTCACAACAACTCTGAGTTTAGTTTAGCTCAAAGTTGTATGAGATTGTCTTGTGTGACCCTTTTCCAGACCAGTGTAGTGTTACTTGTCTTGATTCCTCTCTTTTGAGGTCAAGCAGGTTTGAATGGGTTTGATTGTACCTGCTCAGCTGTCAACCTCAGGACCCATGACATAAAAAACAGAGTAATGCTCATATGTCAGCTGTCTGACACCTGCCTGGTTCACATGGCAATAAATCAGATTTGGTCAGAGTGGTGGTGATTCTGTTCACCACCCAACCAGAGAGTGGATTAAATTGGACTTAGGTCAAACATTGAGCCCCATGGGAAAACTGAACCATTGTACCATCAAGCAAAAATAAGATACACCAAAGAAAAGCAGGATAAATATGAACAGAGGCAGTGGGTGGAGGGGTATATGAACAAACTAAAAACAATATTTCCAACAATATGAGACAACAGCAGTTTCCACAAATAGGAGACCTTTGTTATTGTGTTGTAGTTTAAATCTATATAATGTGCATTTTTGATGCAATTAGAGCAGATAAAGACAGTTCCCTGATTCTGTTGTATGGTTTTCTTGACAAAAGTGATCAGTCAGACATTTCTTCATCACACCTTTCATGTGAATTTCAGTAGTAGGAAACAAAGGTCTTTTCACTAAATAAGGACCAATGGCTACAGGTATTTAGTATGTTAAAGAAAAGCTCCACAGAGTTGTTGCTGTGGAAACTATCAAGGTGTGGCTATGCATAACAAGACACTAATTTTTGATTTCACATATGTATCATACCTTAATTGGTAGACAAAATTCATTTTAGAAATGGCACCAAGCATTTGATATAATTCCTTGAAGTTTTTCAGATAAAGCCATTTCTGTATCATACTGTTTTTATTCGTTGCACATGGAGTTACTTTATCGTTTTTCACAAAAACTCCAGTGGAAAAACAGGCTCCTATCAGCACATGTTCAAAGACATTTATGCACTGACCAAGTACACTCAAGTAAGAATTAATTACAACAAAAATAAATTCCAAAGTGCTTCCAGGCAGAAATGATGAGAAATGCAGCTCCATGACCCTGAGTTTCCATGCATTTCTCTGGGTTTTATGAGTATGACTGTATTCTGATTAACTACTGACTTCTGTTCCTCTCTCTCTCTCTCTTCCTGAATAGCCCATCGTTGTACTTGCATCTGCAACATGGACTTATGTTAGCTCGAAATGACTGGAAAAGGTGCGACTTCCATCTTTTCACACCATGCATCCCCAGGGTCATCCTCAGATATGTAGCATGAAAAACCCTTGTGGCTCCCATCAGAACGCTGCAGTGCTAGTATCAACTCAAACAGTATGTTGGTGCAAATCTATAGAGTGATCTGCATGACAGGTATGAAGGACAAAAAATGACAAAACAATAAATAAATAAATAAATACACACAAATACACACAGAAATAAATGTAGGAATAAATAAATAAATGTAGAAATAAATGAAGAAATAAAAAAATGAATAAATGTAGAAATAAATAAAAATATAAATAAATAAATGTAAAAATAAATATATGAATACACAGATGAATAAATAAATGTAGAAATAATTAAATAAATACATGTAGAAATATTTAATAATTTAATTATTTATGCATTTATATATTTATATGTGTATTTATTTATTTATTTATTGTTTTGTCATTTTTCGTCCTTCATAGACAGGACCTTGTGGAGCTGGCCAATATAAAGCAATTGTCCACAATTAGTAAATGCTTAATAATTAATGTTAGCTCATGAAAATTAAGTTAAAGTCAGTAAAGTCACAATATTTGCCATAAGGGGGATTGTGTCAATGATTGAAATTTTTTTTTTTTCTAATCTGAAACATTATTTACCAGCTTGCTAGTCTGACTTTTCCAATTTTTCTGTTTGTGTTGCCAAAGCACACACAGGGTAAGGTTATAGTGTTTGTATTATTTTCTGAAGGAATCCTCTGCAGCTGCTCCCCTTACTTCAGCTGGTGGAACATAATGGGGGAAAAAAAATTACAAAAAAAATCTATATTCCTTGCAGGAGTGTGTAAATAAATGATAGACAGTAAGCTTACCCACTGTAGCCTGTATGAAATACCTGGGCCAGTTCTGGCTTGACATGCAGCATTTTCTATTGCAAATTGTCAGTTCCCCATTTTTCTGTGTCAGTTTTGAAGAAAATAAGGATTTCCACTTTTTTTTTTTTCTTTTATTGGAGCTTAACTGTTAGGCCTTGCACAGGTTTCAGGGAGAAACAGAGACAGAGATGAAGAGCGTTCAGTCAAGTGCTGAGGGACTGTGGGTTGTCATATTATCACATAGAGAATATTGCTGTTTTTGCTCTGTCACTGTGTTTTTTTTTCCTGCTTTGGCAATTCAATTTAAGTAAAAGAAAATGTTGCCACTACATCACATGGTGGCTGTCAACACAGGCACCAGAGAGAGAAAAAGGGAAAGATCAGGAATTTTGCTTTCGGCACCGCAACAAAAGTCAAAGTGTTACTTTCATTTCCTGCAGAGGCCGTTGGGCAAATTGAGGAAACACTTAACATTTCCATTTTCTTCACTCCTTATTCCATTTGCATACTTCTTAATATGATGAGGGAATACAAATGATCAGCAGGAGATATTTTTGTGTCCATAGCTCATAGGCTCATGCTCAGACTGAAAGCATACTAAAACATGTCAACTTGAACATTAAGCTAAATGGTTTGATTTATATACAGGAGGTAAGTACAAATGTAATTATATGTATAAATAAATAATCTGCTGCTTTTAAAAAAAGAAGAAAAGAAAGAAAAGGGTTATACCTCATTGTCACACCAACCAATGATGAAAACATGAGTACCCTGCCAATGAATGACAAGCTAAGTACTGTAATTATGTCCACTGAGCTTCTCTAGCTGCTCCTCTGGTCACTCTGTGATTGCGGTGCTAACAATTCCCAGACCAGCCTAATCGGTTCACGTTTGTTGACTTGGGGGAAGCAAAAGGCAACGACACAATAAACTGTCAATCACCTGCACAGTCAGACTGTCAGGCGTTTAATCAGCCAGCACGTGCAATTTTAGTTCCATTCAACTTCCATCCAGTGCGGTGGCTTCGCCTGCACCTGACACGGTTTCTGTACATGTCAGATAAGGATGTGTGGGGCATGCATGTGGGTCATAGAGAACGTGTATTGTGAATTAATAAGCCTGCTAAACACCAAATGCTGTTAACAGTTATCTCTGGCAGGTATTTCAGTACCACCACACGGTCTCTTAGTCTTTGCCCATGTTCACACTGTGTCTCAGATGATCAATACATGTGCAAATCCTCATCAAGCAGGCTGCTGATGAGTTGTCCTTTTTCTCTTCTCTCCCAGAGGATGTGCCTGGTAGCTCTCATGATGACGTTCCTCCATTCAAAGCAGGCAATTACTAACAAGCTCATTAAAGTAAAAATGAGTATTGACCTCAGTCAATACCACCACGTAAATCCACAATTACATGAAACGCTGTGATGACATGAGAACCTTTTATGTCTTTGATACAGGAAGAATTGACGATAATTAAAAAGTGCATAGCTATCTGTAAGCATCACTGGCTTTCTAACAATTACACATCAAAGTCTGGAGGTTATTTGCATTTTATTTACACACCTTGATGGTATTGTGCTGTCGGAATATTTTCCCACATTTACTGAGGTCTTGATTCCTCTTGATTGTGGGGACCCATATAACATACCTCTAACTGGGTGCTGGGTATAGTTGGGTGTATGGGAATGAACCCCAGCAATGTTGGCGTTGCCATCATATGTCCTATAGTATTGTTCTTATGGGGCAAATTGTCAAATTTGATGTCTCAAAAGCTACGGGGCAGATTGCTATGGAATTTAGAAAGCTTTAGAAAGAACCCTGTCAGCTTTGGTGGCTACATGACCTTTCCCCATTTTGCCACTACTCAGCAAAAAGGGCCTGTGCTCGTTTCATCTCGTATTCTCTCAAGAACTGCCCCTGTCCATTATATTGTTGGTTAGCAATATGGAATGACTTGCTCCTCTTCTCTTTTATCTGTCCCCTTTGCCCCCATATCTTCACTGCATATTCTATAGCAGTAAGCAAAAGGAAAGCATGCACAGTACTTCCCATTAATTCTTCTTCAAATACCCCCAATCAGTCTCTGCATGGAGGTTCAGCTTTTTCATGTTTCTCTGCCTCAAGCTCATATGGCATTAGAGCAGACAGGAGACAAGGGCTCTTCAGTTCTCGAGTGTTGGTGGCTCAAGCAAGAATTAGCCTTTTCAAAACGTGCATGTCATATGCCTGCTAAATCATGCTGTTTGGGATTGTCTTTGGGTGTGTGCAGGACGAGTGGGTATTGAGGGTCTTTCCCATATGTTTCTCTGTTACACATCCTAAAGCATTTTTCAAAGCAAAAACAAAAACTTAGCTGTGCCATTTCATAAATGATCACTATGTTCAGAGGAACATGTAGTTATGCCTACGTCACTGACCCTTGCACTACTTACTGCTGGTTGCGTGTATTGTTAGTTGATCTACAGCTCTGGATAGTCAGCCACATTCCTGCCTGAAATCTCATGTGCTTGTTGTAAATAGCTGTAATGCATGTGAAGGCCTATAAATTGCAATTAATATATACATAAGTACATATATACATATATACATATTATTATATATATACATATATATAAGGTGGAAGTAGCTACATTTATGGCCATTATTGTAACTGAGCAGCTTTGTAGTTTTAGGATATTTTTAAAAGTCCATAACTTTACTTTTACTTCAGCACATTTTTGCTTGAGTATGGTATTTCACTATATTTTAATGTAGTGATGGTCATTCCCAAATTTCCAGTAGAAGGTGCACCATGAAAAAACTGCAGATGGTCAAAGTAAGGATCATTTAGACTCAACTGGCAAAAATGTGGAATACATGTGGGAAAAAAAGGAACATTATCTGTTGTTTAGTAGGAGAAGCGGTTCAAAGGAACATCAACATCACCATGGGTGCACCGATAAGAATGCGAGGAGTTCATGGCTGTTTCCATTAACACATTTATTACCACAGTGCACACATATTGTTCAATGTTGAGGCTTGATCAGGGTCATGGTGTGGTTCCATCTGTAAGTGACAAACACCCCACAAACTAATAAACACAGTGAAACACAAATTACAGTGAAATTACAAAGATATTTAAATACATCAAACATTTAGCCCTCTGCCTCCCTAGGTGGGGGGAGGGGGTAGGCCTACCACTAACAAAACAGAGCACTACAATGCAAAGGCATAAATAAGGACTAAGGATTCAAATACTTGCATCTCCTCTATTGAATCACAGTTAATGATCATGCGCACTGGCCACTCACACATGACAATCAAACTGCAATCTTAAGGCAAACAACCAAGGGACCAAAGAACATTCATCCAAAAGGGATATATATCTTCATCCTACATTGATGAATTATCTAGTCACCTTCCAACATGAATCCGTAAACATTTAACTGCTGCAATAGAAATGGATACTCACTTCAGTCACGCGTGGTCCATACCAAGGAAGTGGAGGAGGAGTGATAACTAGTATGGCTCGTCTCAGCATTATCAGTGTGTTGGCCTGGCGATGAGAACCATGTTGACTCAACCATCGTCAGTTGCGCCTACAGGGTCCTCACTTCAGTTAACTCTTGGTACAATGCACCTTTGAAAGAATATAGTTTGAACCCTGTATTCTCATCCTTTTGTAACTGCACGCACCCGATGCTGCTTCTGTTCATGGCGAGAACAGAGAGGCACATTCTGTCCAGTTACAGAATCATCCAGACATTTATGTAAAGGCCTCTCAGACAAACTGTGTGAACCCTTAGTTGCGCATACTGTATTGTAAAACATCTTTCAAAAGTAAAGAGCTGACATAATGTGGTGCATATGATACATTCTAGCTTCAGCCATGTTGAATCTCAACAATAGCTGCACCTCATCATTATTCATTTGAAAACATTAGAAAATTGAATTACAGGATACAAGTGATGCATGCAATTTTACACCTCACTTCTACAATGAAATATTCTAAACATGTAACTGGAAATTTAATTACATAATTATATTTCAATCAAAGGCTGATAATCTCAAGAACATACTGCATGTCCGTCCTGGACACACACAGACACACATACACACACACACACACACACACACACATTCAAATCATTTATGTCCACACAGAAAAAGCAGCAGCACTGGCCATAAATACTCAGAAGCAAATGCACTGATACACAATGGTAGGAACAATGAGTGTGGGTTGTCTGGATATTAAAAACCAACAAGCAAACGGGCATATTTGGCATATTCTACAGATGCGCTTCATTTAAAA
>OMLB01056626.1:0-24277 GCA_900302555.1 Myripristis jacobus
TTTTTCTCGGGTACTCATGGAAGAGTTGAGAGAATGAGTGCATCTCTCTCTTGCCTGTGGCGCCTTAGTGATCCCACAGGATTAAAAGTGCCTCTTCTGTCTCTCTGATAGAAGGAGGACTTCAAACACTATTCCCTGCGCACCTCGAACCCAATCACCCTTTCACGGTCGTGCACACTGCCTTTGATGGGCCATGTGGGTTCACACAGTACATACTGAACTGGACCTGTGCCAGAGTTGCTTCTTAGTATTCACTCAAGGTACGTGGGTGCCGCAGTGGGGGTTGAGATGGTCCATGCTTCCTGGTCTCTAATTACTATGAAATTTCATGGAAAAGTAGAGCTATTTATATCGTAGTGCGGCACTTTATGTACTAAAACGTCTCCCTCCATAGTGTGTTGTGAAGGTAACTATTCAGCTCGCTGTTTATGCACATGAGATTACGTGTTTTTCAGCAGTTTAACGGCTCTCTCTGCGGTCAGTTTGCGACGCAGCATTGTGAACAAGTGCTCATGTATTTATGTGTGACACATTTGATGGATTTCTTTGATGCCTTTTTTAGATGAGCTGAATTGCTTGCACTTGTGCATGTAAGTGAGTGTGTGTGCATGGGCATACATGTGCAGGTGTGTATTGTGTTGCAGTTTGTCTTGCCCGAGGTGGGGTGAGGTTTTGACCCCAGTAGCCTCTCATTTGTCACCTGTCTATGGCATTTAGACCAGACCTTCCTCTTCCATCAAGAACTTCCTTTTCTTCTCTCTCTCTCTCTCTCTCTCTGTACATCTTAATGCCACTGAACCACATATGTGGTGAACATGAAGTCATCACCAGATAACAACTGAAAATACTTGCACCACAACTTTCTGCCAGAGCACCAAGAAAATTGTTACAGAACTTTGACTTCTGAGGACCAAGTCCACTGTTGATGTTTTTTTCATCAGTTGTGCAAGAACCCAGTTAAAATTCTCACTGAAAAGTGTACTGTATATTGTAATTCCTGTCTTGAGTACACTATTTTCTGTACCGTGACAGTAATTTGAGATTGCCCAGTGGCAGACAATCCAGCAGAGAGCAGCACTCACTTACCCTCCCTGCCTGCCTCTTCTCTATTTTTAAGTTTTATTTAAGTGGAATACAGGCCGGCATGCCCAAAACATAAATGAGATCACTATTTGCAAGGATAAACCACACTTTAAATGGAAATCATTATTACGGACTTTACTCAGATTAAGATGTGATAGTGGATGATAATGTAGAGCATCCACTTTTGTTCATTTCTTCATGCCCTATCAGTTAGTGGAGCTATTGTCCATGCTGGCTGTATGAAACATAAGGCAGCACCATACTGATATTATTATGTAATCCCATTAAGACTAGGCACATAGAGTACAAAAGCATGCTCAAATATGGAAAAACGTACATTACACATATAGAGGTATGGATGTACATTTCTGCACATGGACACATGCAGACCCATAGTGGCAGTTACACGCGCATGCAGACACACACACACACACCCACACACCCACACTCACACTCACTCACACACACACACTCCAGAGAAAAGTTCTCCTATTGACAAAAAGGGTCACAGAGTTCACAGCTATGTGATATATTGGAAGAGGAGACTATTAACCTCATCGGGTCTCTTTCTTTGGCAGCAAAGACGAACCGGTAGTAACTTGAACACTTACCCCCCACCACACACACACACACACACACACATCCACTAACCACTCCCACAAAAAAACAAGTCTTTTATAGTGTTGACCCTATAAAAGGGTCATTTCCTGAAGGTGCAGGAACCATAAAAATTAAGAGGGAGAGCGCTAAAAGGACAGACCCGCAGAAGTCGGACTGTCTTCAACCCACTGGCCAGTGTTTGCTGGAAGTTGATGACTATGTGAGGTTTTTATAGATTTATTCATTCCATGGAGGTCTCTGTTTGACGATGACACCTGTTCTCCCTGTTTGGTTGCTCGCATCAGTTTGAGGGAATTCAAGGGAAAGATAAACTTTGGTGATGAATTGTTTGGACACCTTAGACCCAACCGGTTTGTTTAAAAAGAAGTAAAAAGTTAAGAAAGTTCTGTAGGACTGTAGAAATTGCACAACACGCTGTCAACTTTATGGCTAATAAAATTTCAAAGGGACCAAAGTCTATTAATACAGGGACAAAATTTCCCCAGGACCTCAGGAATCTCACTCCTTCCACCCTCCTTCCCCTATTCCCACGCTCCCATGTACCACTCACTCACTGGCCATTCTTTTTTTTTTTTTTTCTAGGCGTTTGGGAATTTGTTTTTTTTTGTTTTTTTTTGCTTTGGAATTTAATGCATGCTTTCCCAAAAATACAACACCAAGCAGTCTTGAGTGCGCACGTATGGCTGCATTAATGTCAATTCGAAAAGTGCATCGCTGTGTGACAAAGAACATTGTGAGTTTCTTTGGATTATAAATGTCTTAGTAATAAAGACCACCTGAGTGCGTTGCTTTTCACTGCTTGTGTGTGTTTCCACTTGTGAGCTCCTCATTGCTTGTTAAAAGGAATTCAGAGACTGTGATCGAGTTAGGTGCACTGCAGCCCATGCTGTGGGTATAAAGGGGGTGGAGGGGTAGAAGGGAGTGAGTCCACAGGGAGCAACAAGCAGCCCAGTCCTATCCTAAAGGGACAGAAATCATGGAAGGATTTTATAGGTACAATTAAAAAGACCTGAAACAGATGTTACGTTTCACTAATAAAGGAAATAATTACTTCACACCAGTAATTAAGCCCAGCGTAGGAGCACGAGGAGGAGGGGAGAGGAGAGAGAAGATAAAATGGAGATCATTGAGGGGATAATTATTGATGGATGCATTCAGGGTGTGTGTGTGTGTGGTCGTGTGTGAGGAGCTGCGGATCTGTTTATGGAAGAGTCCATTAATTCTAAAAAGGCATTTAAGCAAAGGAAATGCTGCATGGGCATAATGTTGCATCCCGCGAGGAAAACCGCTGTGTTTGAAAGATGTGCAGCTAACAGTGAATTACCTCACGATTATCCACATGAAAATTTAATTAGCCTCTTTTCTGTAGTAAATGAGAGCATCTCCTTGCTCTGTTCATCACCTGTGGTTGCATTTCTGCTTGCCGTGACCACATCACCTCAGGAAGTCCTTTATGGAAGTTATGGAAAGCACACTGGCCAAATGTCTAAATGTTCTTCAGGGACAGGAGCCAAGTTTGATTTATGTACTGTACAGCACAGAGGGAAATGCAGAACCCCGCGGAGGGAAAGATAGATACTTTCATGTTGTAGAGAAATCACCAAGCAAATAGTATAAAGGGAAAGACTTCAGAAGAAAAGGGGGTGGAGGTGGGGGGAGCAACTCTGGTTGGCAAGATGTGATCACACTCACTTTGTTTTAAGTGAAAACGCTTGGCTGAGGCCCTGAGAGGTTTGGGTGGCTACAGTGTGCCTTGGGGTTTTTCAAAAGCCAAGTGTAGGCAAGCAGAAAGACTTTGAGGAAGAAGTATTAGATGTTTTTGAAGTGTTTGACATTTGATTGATGTCAGTCATTACTGGTCTGTGTGTGTGTGAGTGTGTGAGAGAGTGTGTGTGTAGTAACTTGCCGAGGATGAGTTTTAAGGAGAAATTAAAAAAAAAAAAGAAGAAGCCTGGAACCTGCATGACTGGCTGTTCAAGTGTGTGGACTGAACAGGACTGTTGTGTTATCAGACCAGGCAGTTTTGGACACATTAAGTGTACTGATTTATTTGTCTGTTTAGCTTGGATTGGCACACTCCTCATTGTCTCCTGTGCTGGAATGACATGCTTGTTTAAGTTTTGTTGCACTGCTAGAACCAGATGACCATGTGTCTTGCAAGAAAACAGGCTTACCAGACACAGCTTGAATGCAAAAAGATGTAGAACAGAGCAAATGCATGCAAAGTCAATGGAAAGAGGCGAACAACAAGATGAATGTGGCGTCTCTGTATGTAAACTGAAGCAAAGAGCTGTTCGCTTGAGTTGACAACAATCAATAAGTGCGAATTTTGACTGATAAATAAATGAAAGCCAGTCAGTCTCGTGTGGGTCTGCATCCAGGTGCCTGCAAGTTTCTCCACCTACCAAGTATTTTTGGTGGGAAAAAAATTAATCGGGTATTTGTGTCCGGTAATTCTGGCCAATTATGTGTGCACATAAAGTTTATAAAGGCTACATTTCCCACACAAGACTTAGTCCTGCCTTTTTCCAAGCCTGGGGCAAAGGATTACAACACAAACATGACAGAATGAGAGTAAGTAATGCTGAGGCAGTTTTAACTTAACAACACTGTCTCATGCTTCTGCACTTTCAAGTCAAGGAAGGAAGAGGTCAAACAAAATAATTAATTATTCATTAATTATACTGAATGTGATTATCACCCTGGCTGCATCCTGCTGTGTCATCAAATGTGCACGTTACCACGACAGTTTCACTTCCTTATTTCCCAAACAATCAGAGCAGTTAAATTCATGTTAAATGAGTTTCTCCTTATCTGCTGTCTGAATACATAGTAGCTTGAAGCCACTATGCAATGCCACTCTTTCTTTATGTCTAGAGCAAGCATGGCTCATGTTGTTTTATGACAAATTTGAGTAACAAATGCAACTATGTCAGAAAATAAACATGCATGTCAAAGGATTTTGGAAATATCATTTGCTTAGTGTACTGGTAATGGTTTCGTTTGCATGACTGTAAAGTAGGAAATTAGTTGGCTGAAGGCATTTCCAGAGAAAAAGCGTGGTATGTGATCACTAGCTAGATAAATAAGTTTTTATGCCATGTCATATCATGAATTAAGATTTAGGGGCAGAGGATGTCTCATTATGGCTGTAGGTCCATTATAATAAACTGTGACAGCAGGATCAGAGGCATGTTTTGGTGATGTGGTGTGATGTAAATTCATTGATCTCAGATAATTCTTTGAGTGGCTGATTCAGGTGAGGGCTCAGTTCTGTGGATGTGCACTAAAGTGTGTTGCCCCGTCAGTTTTGTTTTCACTGTTTGCCTCACTCCTTCCTGCAGCTGCTGCCAGACACACACCAAAGACATGAACAAGGCACCTTCATTTAATATCTGTTGCTAAGCCTGCGGCATTGTTACATGATGTGTCGTGTAACAAGTAATTGTGGGCAATGGTTCATATCATATGATCACATGAAACTGTGATGTAACCATGTCCCATAAAAAAGGGTCATGATAATAAGACCTGTAAAATAAGGTGATAATTGGTTGTTCTCTGAGACAGCTGGGTTGGTGAACTGTAATTTATAGAAATAATTTGCCTCGGCAAATTAAGCAACAATGCAAATGAAACCGACATGACCAATAAAGCTCAGAAGCGAAGCGAAGAAGAGTCCATTGCCATCAAACCAAACCTTTTGATGAAATTTCTCAACTGTGAACTTCCCACTGCAGGTCAGTGGACTTGAAAAGTCTACATCGATGCACAAGTACCTATCTCTGCAAAAGCAAACAGTTTGTTCAAGTTTCATGTCCTGTGAAGTGCTTTACAGGCTACGTTTTTCTTATTCAGAGCTGCAGCTGAGCTCCTGTGCCTGTCAGTCACCGCTCTGTGACGAATTGCTGTGAGCTTTAAATAAACTCAAGAGAGGAAGCGGTTGCATTTACTTTAATCGGCTTCTTATGTTTTGTATTATTCTTTCAAACCCACTTGATACTTCTCCTTGATACTTGCCTCCTCGTCCTGTCTGCCTTTCATCACTTGTTATGTTAGGCTCCCATTCACAGAAATATGATGGAGTGGCAGTGGTCATTTTTATTTGACCTGGGAAAGGAGAGACAGCAGTAATGCTTATGACACAGCATTTAATGCAGCTGCTTTTCTGTCTTTTGATTGATATTTCATGGAATTTTTTATAGGTACATTGAATAAACTGTTTATTTAACTTTTCATCATAGTAGGAATAGCATAACCTAGTATTATCTGATTTTTCCCCTATGATCTCTTTACCTTGATTTACAAGTTATCAGTGTGTGATGCAAACTGGACTCATTGTGCGTGTGCATCTTAGCTGTAACACAAATGATCAATTAGATCAAAGTATGGGGATGTGATCACAGATAAACTCTTGAGTATTAAACTACAGTATTTAAGTGCAGTAGACCTTTATCAGTGCAAGGGAAATGCCTAAGAGCACTATCTACATAATCTATCTACATACATAATTACTGATCAGTCATAATAATATAAGTATCAATATACGTGGAACAAATTTATTGATTTCTGTGATCCACAACCATGAACATGTCATGGCCCCAATTCCAGTTCATGGCTCAGGTACCTGTTTATCTTGTGGGATATCCAGGAGGGAGCCCCTTTTAGATCTTTATCCTGTTATATTTAAATTTAAGTTGTATTGAATTGAGTACTGAATTGAATAATCATGGTAGCTAGTAAAATCAGTATTTATTTTGCATTTCAGCTATGATAACCATGGCCATCTTAGGTTTGGAGGACCCTGCCTCAGTTAAACACACAGCACATTATCAGCACACTCAGTGACATATGGCCAGCTTGCAAATGAGGAAACTGGCGGTGTTACATCTGAATGAGTTTGAGGTTACCGTTAACTAAATAATGCCTAAATAAGCATAAAGAGTATTTTAAAGAGTAATGGGCTGGAGTGCTCACTTTATCCTCAAACCAGGCTTGTTTACTTTTTGTCAAACGCCCCGTCCCTGTTTATTCTCTTCCTTCCTTTGTCCATCAATCACCTCTACATCCCTGCAAAGAAAACAAATCTTCGCAGTCATTTTCTTGCCCCTGGCTTCAGCCATTTTCTCACACAATAATCGTATTCCACGGTTACCACCAAACCGAATGCCATGGAGAATTGGGCGGACTGACACACTTGTTTGCTGCAGGGCATTTTAGATGAATTTCATGTGTCATGTCGAAACATGATACAGAAAAAAAAAAACTTTGGATGAGCAGTTCACTGTACGTTTTGACTGTGTTAGCTGCCAGCTGGATGGATGATTCAGCTGATGGACAGACAGGTTAAGGCAGGCACACAGCCACTTCAGAGAGGTGTGGGCAATGATAATTTAGTTTGTACGGACACATTTGTTGAGGTAGATTATTTTGGGGACCTGAAGTTTGCTTTGGATTGCAGCAACTGATGAAAATATACATGTGGGAATAATAAGCATAGACAAATGTGTAAAGAAGACTTAAATAATAATAATAAAAAAAAACTCCTCTTCTAATTAACATTAAATACAAATTCCACTGCAGGGCGTAATAACAACATGGCAGATCAGTGTTGCTTTCATAGTGGGAGACTTAAAGAATGGAACAAGTTAATAATATTGTAGGTATCTGATGACTGTATTGATTAT
Source organism: Myripristis jacobus (assembly GCA_900302555.1). Lineage (NCBI taxonomy): Eukaryota > Metazoa > Chordata > Actinopteri > Holocentriformes > Holocentridae > Myripristis > Myripristis jacobus. The sequence continues at coordinate 7,389 of OMLB01056626.1, forward strand.
ATCGATGATTATATTTAGAGATATTCATATTGCTGCACAAATCATGGCTTTTCTTGGAATAAGAAAGAACTACTAGCAGATAAAAGCTCCACATGGCTTGCGTGCAGCTCGCTACAGTTTTTGTCAGTGTATTTTCTTTACTCAGCACCATCTTCAGAATGAATGGCAGCATTTTACCTCTACATTTTGGAAAATTAAACTGCCTTTCTTTATCTTTTACCACTACCAACTGAGGAATCATAGAGATATGATTCTTAAACCTAAAGGGGGAAAAAGGAGGGTTTTCACAGGAATAGACTCTGCTCACTTGTATGTATGACCCTTTAATAGAAAACGTGTTAAATTTGGGAATTTTCTCTTGCAGTGCTGTTAATATTTCATTAAAAACAGAAGTAAACTCAGGCATGTTACACTGACTTCTTCATTTTTCTTTGTCTTGATTTTTACTTGGGAAATATTTTTTTAAATGAGAAAAAGTTTGAGAATCGGCTGCATTTTGGAAAACAGTCGATGCAGAAAATGTTCCCTTGCCATTAACCTCTTGAATGTATGTGTGAACGCGCACAAGCACACACTGTGAGACCCCAGCATGCTTCCTGCTGTCCAGCTGTCCACCTTATTGCAGTTCACTGCACGCTCACTCTTTATCTCTCTCCACCCCGGTCCCGCAGCCTCTGCATGTTCCGCTGGTCACAATTCTCATATTTATATTATTATCCTAAGCTTCCTATCTCCGCTCTGAAGACGGTCAGTTTGGGGCCTGTGTGTATGTTGTGTGTGTATATGTGTGGTTGTATGTTTGTGTGTGTGTGTGTGTTCACTGAGCTAGAACAGGGAGCATTAGGAGGTGTCTTTTGTTGCTCCTGGGGGGCTACTGTGCTCAGTCCTAATAGGAGTCTTGTGCCTGCCGTTGTCCCAAGGGAGGGGTTCTGAATGAGGGGGTCTAACTTCGCACCCCCCTCCATCCCCAGCTCGAGCCCTGCCTCCCCCACCACCCTCCTCTCTCCCTTGGGACTGGCCAAGAGACAAAGAGGGAGTGGGGCTGGGGTGGGATGGGATGTTTGAGGGGGTGCACTGTGGCCCCTGTCTTATTAGAAGGGTCGTGAACGTGTCACGATGATTAATATGCTGAGGTGCGTGGGGATACCCTAGAGTCACATTTATTCAACACTAAGGCTCCCAAACACACACTCGCCACAAAATGGCACATTTGCATTTCCCATTAAGAAAAGAAAATATAGATATATATGCAAATGAAAGCCCTATCTAGGTTTATACCATTATGCATTATCCATTTGGACATTAACAATAGATGACCATTTCTCTCCCCACCCCATTGTAGCAGCGTATTTTCACCTGACTGGCATATGTTACTGCACATGTATACACAGGCCACATACACACACTGGTATCGTTCATGAGTTTTGATAAAATAGTGCAATCTGATGAAAGTTCTTAGAAGTTCTGAGCTGAATATGATTATGATGGTCATTTTTTTCAAAACCATAAGTAAATAAAAATCCGAAGGAAACCCAGGGTCCACAGCTGTAGTCCAACTGTTGACAAACTATAATTACTTCATAAAATCCTGTCAAAGAGCCTGACATCATTCACAGTATATCACCATAAACAGAAGACCCAAGATATTTATTTATTTATTTAAAACTTTTCTGTCTGCTATTTGACAAAATGCTGTCTGAGAGAGACCGTAATCTGAGATCTACATCTTAGGCTACAAAGACAGCTGAGTCCATTTTCTTGTTTTTCCTATTATGTGAACTGCCATGTTCCCATATGCTTGCACATTAGCTGTATTGATTATTGTTGGGTAACTTATCATTGTTGGGAATATGGTGAGTTTGCTCATTACTACTGAAGTTGAGTGATGGGAAGTGTAAGAAGCAAGCAGCCTGTCTGCCAGCACAGATACAACCTTTATCAGACCAAACACAAAGCTTGTCATCTCACTATGACTATTATATATTTTCTGTCTTTAGTTCGCTGTTGATTAAGTCAGAGATTTGTTCATGTCTATTTAAAATAATAAACTGTAATGTCTCATTTTCAGACATCATACAGGATGTAAGTAAACTTTAGGGTAAACATATTATTATAATAATTATAGCCCGGCTTCCTTGGTCTAACAGTTTAGTTTAACTGGTTACAATCTCATGTACCACATGGTATTGTTACTGTGCTTCACTTTTAAAAAGTGGTTCACTTTGAAATAGCCTCAGTGGTATTGGAATGGACAGATGGCATGGTGAATAAACCCTTATACTCTATAAGTTTCCCCTTACACGGGCATATAGAAGGCCTTGGGCTAACTATGGGACACAGGTACCCAGGGAGTCAACCAGATGTTCAATAGTCTCACCTGCAGGCCTGCTGTGTGTTGGCAGTAAAATTCATGTGCTGCATATGCTGCAATTATACCATAGGGAAATAAGCTGCTGTAATAATGGAGCACAGTGGAAACATGAGAAGGAAAACCAAACAAGCCTGTTTCCTTTGGAAAAAACATGGGCTCTGTCCTTGTTTTCCTTTTAAGGAAAACAAGAGGAGTTTTCCTAAAGTAAGAAGTTGGTATCTTCACCTTCAGCTTGAGCACACTGAGGAGAGCAGCAAGCGTTTTTGCTCCAGTAGGTGGTGCTGTACGCAAAACCTGAATGTCCATTCCCACTCCAGGTTTAGAATGAAAGTGTTACAGCCCTGAGGTATAACAAAGTAAATTCCCCCGGAAATTAAGCCATAATAATGTTACTGCACCCTGTAGGCAGTAAAATTCTTACCCCTATTCATCAGTAATACACCATGGCAGTAGGAGCAAAGCATGTTCAGGTGGGGGATTAAGTGTCCCATTGGTTTAGTTGATCTTTACAAGCTAGCCTTGCTCATTTAGCACCAGTGAAACACTCTGCCAAGATATAGGGTGTAATTAAGCTGTAGGCATGCATACGCCATGGCTTGCCACTTACTTGTCCACTTACAGGATCTATAAATGCACAAATTGATTTTAACTATCAATGCAGTCATTGTTTAGCATGACGTAGCTCATATGTTGTGCATGTGTGTTTAATAACTGGGGTCCTAACTGGATCATGGTGTATAGACCTTGCTTCTCAGATTACTCCTTCTTTAGAGGGCTGGTGCTCATGGCAGGCCTCTCCTTGTGAAAGTGGACTGTTTCAGCTTTGCAGCATTTGATGGGTTGTTTCTTGTTCAAGACCTTAATGAAAGGAATAAAAAACTGTTTGCAAAGGCATAGCTGGTGTACATCTATCCAAGGCTGTGCTGATAAAAACAAAAACAAATAGTAATCGCAAGTAAACCCCAAGTAAACTGCAGAATCATTCATTCCCAGTTTGTTGCTGATGAGCAAACACAACACCACCCACGTTAATTGCTGTGACCCCAGCAACCCACCAAAAGGAACATTGACATATTGTTTGTCCAGCGTGAGACACTGTATAATTTACACTCACTAATGACTGTCCCTGGAAATACAGGCTGAAGGACCACGTCTGTCCCTGGCTTGGCCCTTATTCAATGTTCGCCTGGACTCTTCTAATGGATAGTCCATCTGTACCTCAATGAATTCATATCCCTCTATGCATGCCCATAATTCAATTACAACACTTGTTTAGTGTAAAAAACAGTCCTGTGCAGTGTTCTGTCCTGGTCAATTGAGGTTTGATAAACAATTCACTATTGGCTGGAGAGTCTCCACCCTAATCAAAACAAAAACAAATTGTGGCTGATTCAGTTCTGTTGTGTTTCAGCAATTTCAAATGATTCTCTGGTAAAAAGGAGTGTTGTGAAGAAAGACATATTACCATTGCCATAGGGTCGACCTTGACCTTCAAACTCAATCTGGCTATTAGGACTGCCCCTCCCCAGCACCCCGGAGATGTAAAAAGGCTGACGGTTTTGACCCCTGATCCCATTTCTTAACTAGGCTGAGGTGCCAAATAACCTTTTGACCCAGGAAGCATTTGCAGGTTGCCTGAGCAACCTCAGATTTAGCAATGATTGACAGGTCCATGCTGTTTTTTTTTTTTAAATGAAGCAACAACAACACTTCTCTCTAAGATAAATGAGAGTAAACAATGCTTTATTTGGTTAAAATCTTGAGTTGCACTATCAAATATGCTCACTGAAAATGAGGAGATTAAATATTCTGTTGTACTCAGTTGGCACATTATTATGCCAGATAGAGACAGAATAAATTTCCCTTAATAAATGAATGCTTTACATGGAAATGAATGTATGAATGCAATGGATGGATGTCATTATTTCAGATGGAGGTCTATGTAAATGAACCACTGTGCAGATTTGACATGTGGTGCAAATCATAGAAATACCCTGGGCTGAGGATCATGACAGGAATAAATCTGCCTATTTTAAGACACTCCTTGTGTCCTTTGACATAAGCCCTAATCCAGACCCCAGATATATTTCTAGCAGTGTCAGCTAGTATAAACTTTAGATGTTTTAATATTGCTTATTCTAAGGTAGGCTAAACCATTTCATTATGATTGACCCAGGGGAATCTAAGGTTACCATCTGGCCGCTGGCCACCATTACGGATCCTCGTGTTTATATGCAAATGTATCTGTTCTTCCAACCTTGATGTAATCACAATCTAACCTGACTGAATTGGCAAAACGACTGTAAAGAAAACTATTTTTTAGAGAGGCAAATACCCTGGTCTTAATATGAAACCATTCCCCTTTCAGTTTCAGTCATGTGTACATGTGATAACCAGTGGCCTTCCTGTGGATGCTGCAAATACGATCAGTGAATCAGAGGGTGGGATATCAGCTCAGCTTACCCAGAAAGTCACTTACGGCACCAGTGTGTTACGATACATTTGGAGGAACTATATTTTTTACTTTGCAGAGCCAATATTGTACAGCAGCTGTGGGACCAAACTGTGATCATATTAAACCATTACAAAATCCAAAATACCTCTGGGTTTGCATTTTAGTTTCATTCATACTTTAGATACCTGTATTATACAAACACAAATGGCCAAATGTAATTGTATGTGTAAAACAACTAACCTTCCATCCGTTGACCATAGTGAGAGTGTTCCACTAAACTACACACTGAACAACTCCTGTAACACATTTAGCAGTGCTAAGTTTCTCTAACAACTGTATTCTATATACAGGCACCATTTATTGGAAGAAATACACTGCATACATTAGATAAAATAGTGTGCTGTGATTAAGAAAAATAGACAGGGCTGGAATTCTGCAGAGCTTTTGGTGTGAAAAAATGTGTGCACTGTTGGGTGATCTTTGGATAAAGGGTGCTCAAGCGTTTCCTTAGAAGAAGGGATTCCAAACCTCTCAAAAAATAGGTGTTAAAAGCCTTTTTGGTTGTAATCTTGCATAAACATGTGTACCTTCACTACTGACCATGATTTGCTGTACCAGTAATTTACTCAGGAAAAAAAAAGTTGTGCAGTGCTGACTGTCTGTGACACAACTCTTTGGGAGTCATTTTTTTTAAAATGGACTCCTGTGGTTATCTTACATGGGATCCTTTTCAGTAAGCTGGCTTGATATGATATGATTGTTTTTATAACTACATGTATTTGAATTTTTTGATTTTTTGAGGGAATACTTGATCATCTGCCTCTGTTTCACTTGTTCCTCCGACATGGTGTTTTATTGTAATGTATCATTTAGTGGAAAGGTTGCAACACTGCTGATCCCATGCAATACAATCCTTTAGACATAAACACACCTTTACATAGTCTGGAATATTTTGAATTAGTCAGGTGGAGCTGGTTGCCACCAAGATATTTTGTTTAATTTAAAAAATGACAGTAATAATTGGTGACATTTTTGCCTTAATAAATGTTTGGCTACTCTCTGCTGATGACTGATTTAACAAAACAGAGGCTCATCCTACACCAGGCTGTTGAGCTTGTGCGCTTGCTGTGTCTGGTCCACCAACAGAGAATCCAGGGGAAAAGTCATCACTCGACACACTGAGTGACTGACAAGTGAACTCAGGGAAGTGCTGGGCAGAAGCACCATAAAAATGATCCTTATCGCCAAAGATGGCGCCAAAATAAAATGATGAGGATTACCACTTTAAATCTGTGTCTATTATAAATTTATTTGGGCACACGCTGAAATACAATGCTAGCACAGTTTGGATGATAAGCCAAGATCAAAACTTGATCTGAACCAGATTAACTTTGAATTCTGACACCAAGGAAGTTTTTGATGGTGTGACTCAAAGAGTTTTGTTTCTGTGTTTCCATAACAAGTGTAAATGCAGTGTAAGACTTATATTAGGATCGTGATGACATATTAATGTGTCTCTCCTCTATCTACAGCGGAGCCGCTGGTCCAGGTGGATGGGAAGCCCAGCTGCTGCTTCTTCAAGTTCAGCCCCAAGCTGATGTTTACCAAGGTGCTGAAGGCCCAGCTGTGGGTTTACCTACGACCACTTCAGCAGACCTCAACTGTCTACCTGCAAATCCTGCGACTCAAGCCTGTCACGGAGCAAGGCAGCCGCCATATCCGCATCCGCTCGCTGAAGATAGAGCTCAACTCCAGAGTGGGCCACTGGCAAAGTATTGACTTTAAGCACGTGCTGCAGAACTGGTTCAAACAGCCCCACACCAACTGGGGAATCGACATCAACGCCTTTGATGAAAGCGGCAACGACCTGGCAGTTACCTCACTGAGACCTGGGGAGGAGGGGCTGGTAAGGACCCTCAGACCTGTCCCGGGGACTCGGGGATTTAGACAGAGGAATCAGTTCCATCACAGCTCAGATAATGTGGACATCAGTTGATATTCAGGTCAAAAGAGGGCGATAAAAACCCTGTGGTTGAAAAACAAAACAAAACAAAACAAAAAAAACAGACTGATCAAACATATCCTACTTCTGAACTGAGCTGGAATTGAATCTCTGGAGGTGATAGTGTTCTAATTTGAACTGTGAAACTCTTTCACCACTAACAAAAAAACTCTCAAAAAACCCCCAAAACAAATCAGTATATCAGCCTTTTGCTCTGCTACCAAACTTGAAATTTAGTCTGGTGTTTCTCCATCACTGGATCTTGGCTTGTGATACCACCACTCTGACAAGGTGATAGAAGTTTACCTGACAATGATCTGCAGCACCTTTATTATGGTAATAGGTTTCAAAATCTAAACTTAAAGTTTTATCATTTATCTTGTAACCATTTTCAACCCGACGATACACAATACCGAGAAAAGGTTGTTCTGTTGTAGAGAAAAGCATCTCCTCTCACATTTGAGCCCGTTTATATTTCCATCAGACGATCACAAAGGTCACTACTGGTCTTGATCTGTTAATTATTCTTGTCTGAATATTTTTGGGGTTACTGTGACTGCTGGGAATGTCACAGACTAAAGACAAAAAAGAGGCTGACAAGGGTCTTTGGTGCTTTGCAGGTAATGTTTATTAGTGTTGAGGAGTCCTCATTTTCAAAACACACATTAAAGAACAGGAGCCATTCCACTGATAGCCTTTATTTATACAGAGAGGACTGTCTGAACATGCATGCTGTTTCTCAGCAACGCCTTGCTTCACACTCACACAGTTACAGGCTTTCACACTTGCAAGCTGCCCAGTACAACCAGTTTTCTACTGTTGATGAATGCATTACTCATTCACTTTATCTGCCCAGATTTTCCTATGCAGACTGAGATACAAACTTGGCAACTTTCCAATTACGAGTCTGGTTCTCCAACCTTGAAGCTACTGCTGCCACATGCATATCAGCTGGTAGTACACACCTAGGACTAGAGTAAAATGAAGTCAGAATTATGCAGCCTGAATTTGCTAAGGATAGCTAGCTTATGATGATAATATACAGGCCCATACAAGCTTAGTTTATCAAGTCAGCAAGTGAGCCATCAAAACCGAAGCTGGCCCTTGTAATGCCATTTGATTTGGCAATGTTTATACTCAAGCTTTTTATTTTTCATTGCAAATTTTGAAACATTGCCTCACATCATGGGGATCATATGAAACTTTGTGAATGACCACAAAATAGCTAGATAGAAACGTATGGACACTTTCTGTCCATATGCATTATGAATATGAAAGAAATCAAAAAATGGTAAGAAGTGATGGCGACATTACTAAACTAAATCATCAAACACCAGAAAATCCACATGAGCAATAAATACAATCTAATGCCAAAGTCTGTGAATTTGGCACAGGAGGGGCAAAGCAGTGATGATGCACCATAATTTGAAACTACACCTGTATTGCCAAACTAAATCACAAAGTGAGGCTATAGAGGTAAAGATCATCCCCTCCCTGTAGCTGAGATGCCACCTAACTTCCCAACTTTAATTTTGGTGTTGGGTATAGTCAAGGTGGGAAGCCTTCTCTGTGCATATGAAGTGGTGAACTGTTATGGAGAAAATGCAGCAAACACATAAATAGCAGTGATAAAGTGTCTGGATAATTGTTGAGAGAATGATGAGAGAAAGCTTGACTCACCAAAGACGCCAAATTAGCTGTGAAAAGATTTTCTTAAACCAGCTGCTAAGAAGGAAAAATATAGGGCTGGAGTGAGCAGTTTACTAACGACACAATCCATGATTTATAGACAGTAAATGTACCCAAACAGTGACCTCCTTGCTGCCAGTGTGCAAACTTGCCAAATGCAGCTTTAATTCATTCTAATATACAATCTTATTTGTAATTGTTATAACAGAGGACCCAAGTTTTGAGATGTCTCAAGCAAGGGGCAGGACAGCATTTAAGTAAACTACTGGAGCTGCATTTCATGTTATTGCAAACACTTGTAACACGTGTTAAGGAATCAGCCTCTTATTTCACTGCCCAGTCCAAGTGGTTGACAAATTAAGTGTATGGGCTTCTAACACAAGAAGAGAGAAAGTTGAAAGAGGTCAAACCTCCAGCAACACCTGTAATATATAGACCAACTTTATTGTTAGACTAACGGGTTTTGGCTTGTGGCCTCTTGCTGGACCAACCTGTGTGAAGACCAGCGTGATGAAGGCCACAAGCTGAAACATGCTGGTCCAACAATAAAGCAGTTCTATATGCTACAAGTGTTGCTGGAGCTTTGACCTCTCTATAGCCGTTGTTTACACATAAGGTCCCTGATAGCTACAGCATCGTCAAGATTAGCTGTTTTGCAACAACTAGCACAACTGTAGATGTTTTGTGGCTGAGCTCAGCAAGGCCTTTATTCTTCCCCAGTGATGGCGAAAAAACTAAGAATCTTGTATTTGATTTGAATAATTTATCACAGCTTGGCCCTTTACAATCCCACACTTTGGCTAAACCAGTATTTAAAAATAATGCCAACAATCACATGCTCAAGTAAACGGCCTTAGCTCGAGAAAACTCAAACAAGTAAAAATAGTGCATTGAAAATGCTAAACTGGTATTCAGATTGTAGCTCAACATACAGATGTTCCAAACCTCTATGTAGTTTGGGTCATTACAATCTAGGGATCACAGGTTTGGACACGTCCAAGGCCTGGTTTTCACATCATTATTCAGTGGACCATTTAGTCCCATGTTAGGCCTTAAACTCTGTGACAAAGATTTTACCGGTTAATAGTGTTAGTCTTTTCCTGAAAAGCCACAAATGACCAGGTTTACAATGGCTTGTCCTGGCCCTGTATGTTTGCTTAGATGATTTTTCCATTGAAGAATCACTATGTTTATGTCTTGCTATTGAAGGTAATTGATGTGACTTGATGGATGAGGTCAAATTTCGGGCCTCAAAGCAGAGCCAGTTGTGAACCATTAATCTAGTCTGAAACCCCGGCATAACTTGGCACTAACGGTTATATACAACATCTATGTCTGAATTATGTAGGCCACTCATCCCAGTTAAGCAACACCAAATGTTTACTAAGTGGTCATTTGGGTCAGATCTTCACAACACGTATCAGAGGTCAGCTCTGGTGTCTTGGCCAATAAATCGCTGCACTCTGAGCACACAGCAGTATGCATTGTTATTCTTTAGGGGAAAAAAAGAAAAGATCAGAGACAGAGGCATGTGTACAAAAATAAAGCAAAACACAACAAGCAAAGAAAGAGTCAAACTCCCCTTCTCCCTGATCCTCTGGGCCTTTTTTCTACAACAAAAGCCCTAAAGCCCAAGCTGACATGGTCTCACCCCTATGGCCTTTCGGCTTATTTCCTCTTTTGAATGCGTCACACAAAACTGTGCTCAAGCCCAGCTGGAATCACTGTGGGGAGAGGAAGGCTTTGTAAAATAAACATGATGAAGTAAAATATTTGATCCTCTTGCGTTGCCCAAAGGTCAAGGTTATGGTAGCCTGCAGATGACCTCCTGGGTCACGGATCAAACCAAGCATGTAGAGCACTGCCGATACCAGAGATGTTAGAAATGGCAAGTTTGACTGTGAATACTAAAGGGAGTATTTGAGTCTTACATTGCACTACTTTTGTGACAGGAATGGATTCTGATTTTAATCATGCTTATTTCATTAATTACTATCTAAGACTCCTGAGGGCCTTATACCTGAGATATTATCAAAAGCTGCAGCACATTGTTAGGAGACCTCGAAATTATTACAGTGGAAAAAATAACCACATTGATTAAGGAAACACTGAATGGTTAATACTTTAACCATTACAATAAATACATAAACATATTTGTTTTTCTGGCACCATGCATTTACTTCTACAGTGACAATGAAATATTTCTGAGACTTTCTAAGTAAATGCCGGAAAAAAAGTGCATCAGTAGTTTCATAATGGGTAAAATCTTGTTTCATTGCAGTAATCTGAGCAAAATGCTGTCCTTTAAGGGTAATCTGTTGCTCACAATGCCTAAGAAGAATTATAGATGGTCACTGTTTCAACTTTGGCTTTATCTTGTGCACAGTTAATATTAGATTTCTACTATTGATGTTAACAGTTGTTTAATGACTGAGTGATTTGATGTTGAGGTACTGATTAAGGAGCTTTAAAATATCACTACAGTCATTTGTAAGATTAGTTTGAAGGAACTACACTTATGAAAACAGCCTTGAACACCTTGAAACTGAGCACATGATTTCTGTAGCTGCTTTTAACTTGGCCATCCAGTCAATCATTAAGCTGCCACTGCACAGGACTGCTGCTGTCAAAAGTTACTTGAGGTGCACTGAAGCTGATATGAGGTGCACCCAAGTCAAAGCCAAAGTTTAAAGGACCATCCCAATGATTCTGACGGCCTTACTACAATTTCCGTTGTGACAAACCATTTTCAAATCATGCTGAGGTTGGTAAATATTTCACAGCATATGATCAAAAAACATTGTCTTCCAAATTTGAATTTTTGGTTGAAACACCTACATTATAATGTTCTGCAACCAATGAAGTTGTCACCATTCATAATCCGCAGAACTGATAATTTGTGATGTAAACATTTCCTCAGGACTATTTTCTGGCAGAGAGACAATTTCACGTCTCAAAACACAACAGTGCTGCTGCTTTTAGGAAAACGAATGTGGACGACTTTATTACAGTGATGGAAACTAGTGTGAAGACAGTTTGAAGTCACTGAAAGTTCATTTTAATATTGTAGTGGAATGAATGGAAACCAATGGCTGGATAAAAGGCACGAAAAATTATGCTGGAGCTCTAAAATATGACTACTTGCTCTGACAGAGGATTAGCAGAAATGTGAAGTATACATACATTTTGTAGATATGACACTAAATGTGCAAAATCTTTGGTATGGTCCTTTAGGTAATTATGGTGCAGGGCTGCGTTGCATCAGAGACCTGTCGGTTTTTATTTTAGCTGTCTAATCATAAACTAAATCAGAGCTTAGAGTCAGGATGAATGCAGTTAACTAGCTGGTAGGACACAGAAACCCCTGGATGTCTGTGGTTGAATGGTTTTTACTTAGTGTACTGCTGTAACTAACCAGATGAGCAACCATTTGGATTTTAGTATTGAAAAAAAAAAAAAAAAAAGCAGCCAGTAGCAAGTATATTATAGCTAGATTTCATATCAATTAATTCACAGCTGAATTAGTTCCTCCCACACTTGGTGAGAGATGAATCACATGTGTTGCCAGAGCTATAGCTGTTAAACAAAATTTTGTTTAATATTGAAGAGATTTTACATAAAATCTACCCACAAGTCAAACAGTTCAGTTTGGAAGCCTATCATATTGTTTACAAATCAAGCATGTCCTGTAGACATTTAAAAAGCTTTACACTAGTTTGTACATTTTAAATTGGTGTGAAAGTAACCTATGTATACAAGTAATTTGACTTATTGCAATAGCAAACTTATCAGTAAGAGTGAGTAATTGAACTGCTTGAAGAAACCACATTTTGAGATCAGTGGTTTCAAACCTTATTTTCTTGCCCTTACAAATGCATCACTTTTTACTCCTCATTAAAGTTTGGCCATATTATGATCAAATACCAGAATGACTTTAAATAAGGCAACAGATGGGGCAATCTGTTGGGGAAATATATGCACAGTGGCTGAAAGTGTTAACTTGTTTCTGCATGCTCAGACAGTGCCACGGTCCAGGACAAAATGGTTATTTCCCTTATGTTTTCTCAGGGATTATTTTACATACTTTTTAAATGGATTACACAGTATGCATGTAAGGAAGAATTTATTTTCTGTCACACAGTGGTAAAATTGCTCTCAACCACCTTAGCTGTTTGGAGAGTTTGAAATTAGAGTACCAGAATATTGTTTTATTAGGCAGTTTTATCTGTGCATTGGTATGTAAAGTCATTAACGTAACACAAGCTATTATGGTCAATTCCAGTAAAAGTTCAGTGAGAGTTTTCAGGTAGGGTTAGCTGGTGTCTGAATTGATCTCTGAATAGATGTATTTGTCCTACATCCATGCCATACATAACAAACAGCACATTTGGGCCAACAGGGTGTCCTAATTACTGCGTAGATCAGCTGAATTTATGTGTGTGTGTGTGTGTGTGTTTGTGTGTGCGCGCAAGTGTGTTTGTGCGTGCACTTTTGAGTGGCTTTTTCACTGCCTCCAGGCTCAGAACACACAGATTCCCTTCTCCTTGCACAAACAAAACACAATGAAAAATTTTTTGTCCTTGCAATGAAAATGACAAACCATCCTGATTATTAAGCCACAAATGTGCACACACCTCCTGTTAACAGTAACGTTTTCTCTTCAGAGATGATGACAGTTTGCTCGGTTTTCCCCAGAACACTTGGCAGTTTCCCCAGCAGAATCAGTAGTTTATCTAGACAATTTAAAATGTCCCATAGTTTTTAAAAGCTCAGGGCAGCTCCGTGGCCCGCATGAGGTTGAGGCTGACACTGGGAGGCTGATCCTGTGGCCCAACCAGTGGGCAAAAAGAAAATTTCCCTTTGAGGGATGAGTAAAGTATCTCCAGTATCCAGTGTCCACTTTCAGTGTTAACAGTTAATGCTGTCTGATAGCATGTAACATCAGTGTTGTAGGGAATTAAAATGATCCAATCCAAATGTACATTTTATTATTATTATTATTATTATTATTTTGATTGGCAATGTCTTATAAGTAATTTTAGAATGAAACCTGAATGCTGGTGACAATATTAACAATAAACTATTAACTGCCTTTAAAATAATTACATTTTCCTGCTTTGACGCCAGTTCTGTTTTAAAATTTGGAGCTGACACTGTCTTGCATGACTGCTTTTACATGCCTGGTCTTTCTTGCGACTAGCGTTCTCTTTAACCACTTCTCTCTCTCTGTCGCCTCTCCTCCCCCTGATTCCAGCAGCCGTTCCTGGAAGTGAAAGTTCTTGAGACGACCAAACGTTCTCGGAGAAACCTCGGCCTGGACTGTGACGAGCACTCCACCGAGTCTCGCTGCTGTCGCTACCCGCTCACAGTGGATTTTGAGGCATTCGGCTGGGACTGGATCATTGCCCCCAAACGCTACAAAGCCAACTACTGTTCTGGCCAGTGCGAGTACATGTTTATGCAGAAATACCCGCACACCCACCTGGTGCAGCACGCCAACCCTCGAGGCTCCGCGGGGCCTTGCTGTACCCCAACCAAGATGTCCCCCATTAACATGTTGTACTTCAATGACAAGCAACAGATCATCCATGGCAAGATCCCGGGAATGGTGGTGGATAGATGTGGCTGCTCTTAGGTTGCAGGGGAGAGGCACACTTGTGTACAGCCGCCATTGCATCATACCACCCAAAACCCTTATGGAGCTCTCCCCTGGCACCAGATTTCACTTTTGCTCAGCCACAAAACATCCCACTGGGCTTCCAATTTTCTGGTAAATAAATTTATTCTAAACATTAAAAAAAAAAAAAGTTATAAAAGAAATAAGAATCAAAAAAGGACTGAGTAATAGAAATACATTTTGAATGATTCAAAGAGGTTGTACTTGCGGAGCAGCTTCAGAATACGGTAAATGAGACAAAACTATGTTATAAGTGTTTGTTAGTTTTGTGGTTGTTTTTTTTTTTTTTTCTCGAGATTTTATTTTATTTTATTTTATTTTAAACAATGGCATCTTTGTGAAATGTCCAGGTTAGTGGATTGAGATAACAGGAGACATAAGCATTTACAATATTTTTTTTAAAAGCAATTTCTGTCCTTAAGTGAGGAGTTGGAAATACTGTGTTTCGCTGATACACTTACTGGTGGAATTTGATCCACCAAGATGTTTGGAAAGGGGCCTGATCGATATTATCTTGCAACCCATCACTTCACAAAAACTCTGCAGATGAGCGAAAAGAAAAAAAGCAACAACAACTCCTTACTTGCTCACGAATACTACTAGGATAAATCCAAAATCTTGTTAAGACAATTGTTTAGAGATGTGCTCTAGAGATGTAAACTGTTAAGGAGATCCAAAACCAAACCTACACCCTCCATTAATGTATAACACCTCAGTGTGACATTCTCGAGTGTCCATGAAACCTTTCACAGTTACTTTGATCTTCTTTTATTTGTAGTCTTGTAAAACTCAAAAAGAAAAAGAGGAGAGAGGGAAGAGGTTATGCTATTTTGTACTCCATCTTTTAAAGTGGACAAATAAAGTTGTTAATAATAGCTATTCTTTACACTCCACAGCTGTAGCTAATATTATAGTGGAAACGAAGTTAGTTTTAACTTGCACACTAAGTTCTAAAACAAAACTGTAACGTAAATGCACTCTGAAGTCATCCTGTTGACTCACTGGGTGAAGCACTCCTACAGTAAGGATGGATAAGTACTTTCTAGTCAGATCACATTTTAATTCGCCAATTTAATTCTTTCTGTGTCGCAGAGAAAACAAAACACTTTAACGCCCTCCCTTCCACACCATGCTTCTGTTAAATGTTTAAAACAATAAATGAAATGCACTGCTTCGTAGCTCGAAGAGGAATGTGACTGAGCATGTAATAGCAAAACAGATTGATGGCAAAATCTGTCCCTATTTATTATTATGATGCCTTTCTCCACTCGAGAATATAGACGAGTGATTCCGGTATTTCAGATTTAAGTTTAGATTTAATGGGTCGAAAGTAATCCAAAAGACTGTCATAATACCACCCGTAGAAGTTTACACACTCTACAGTTTACATTAATGTCCATGTGTTGAATTTAAGGCAAAATAGCATTAGCTGCATTACTTCTGTTAGGCCAGTCCCTTCACTCTCTCACTTTTTCTTATCAGTGATACTTGTTTGACAAAAATCATTTAATATGCAGATGTACCGCACACAAATACTTACCCCACCTTTGCAAAGGAAACAACAACAACAACAATAAAAT
The DNA here is from genome assembly GCA_900302555.1 of Myripristis jacobus. NCBI lineage: Eukaryota > Metazoa > Chordata > Actinopteri > Holocentriformes > Holocentridae > Myripristis > Myripristis jacobus. The sequence goes on from OMLB01056626.1 coordinate 23,163, forward strand.
AAACTCCTTTAACTACAGTACTGTACAGTGAAATAACAACAGCTTCCTTTCATAGATCTCATCAAACCACATCACACGTGCAAGGGAATGCAGCTGAACCGCTCTTTTTTTAGTTTGGAGAGCTACTTTGATTGCGTTTTGGAAAGCCCCCACGCACCACTCCACCCCCAGCACAACCTCAGCTGTCTTGTCAACATGGAGAAAATATTGGAAGTGCTTGAACTTAGAGTAGATTAGTAAGCTTGAAGTCTGTCTTGTCTCCTGGATATCAGAGCAAAGATATCCCTTTGTTGTAAACGAAAGCACTATGCTGTTGGATAAAGGAAGAGCCTTCTGACATTATATATAAATGATATATGTATATATTAAAAAGGGGTACAAAAACCTTTTTTTGGGCACTCTACCTTACCAACAATAAATTTTGCACTATGGGACGTTTATGGCGCGAGGAGGTGAAGTGTTGTTTGTGTTTTACCAAGCACAAGAGAGCTTGTACAGTATAGGATGAAAAAAAAAAAAACTATTCAAGCTTCTGGTGATAAAGCATGTGGATAAACTAGAGAGGTTATCACTTCTTTTGATACCATCACGCTTTCCTGACTTTTGTCTGAAGCGGGGGCCTGTCCATACACTCACACACTTCTATCCAATCTGGAACCTGGACATACCAGCGGCCTAAAAGGCCTCCTTGCCCACTTTGGGTGATAAGTCATGTGTGTAATAAGTGTCTGGATCAATGAACATAGAACGCTTTAACTGGAAATGGCCCGCCCATCAACTTCAATCTGTTACCAAGTTAGAGAGACTATGTCCTTTTGACTTTAACAATGTGTTGACTGTCTTACATAGACATGTTTTGCCTTTGTGTGTATTTTAAGTGAAAGCACCCATGTAAGAATGGGAGGAGTATCCAGGGACTGATAGCCAAAGTAGAGGATGACATGTTGTGTGCTGTAACTTTTTTGATAGCAAGAATTATGCTAGAACATTTCAAAGGGAGAAAAAAAAAAAGAACTGGTAGGGGCAGTGGTTGGAAACAATTAAAAAATGGTCAATTGTCTATTTATTAATATCAGTTGTAATGCATTTCAAAGTATGTCTACCTCACTTTAGCC